>JAOVYW010002824.1:8002-39126 GCA_025775045.1 Hiodon tergisus
TCCCTCTCACAGTTTTCCCTCTCTCCCTCTCTGTTTTCCCTCTCTGCCTCTCTCAGTTTCCCTCTCTGCCTCTCTCAGTTTTCCCCCTCTGTCTCTCGCCCTTTTCCCTCTCTGCTTCTCTCAGTTTTCCCTCTCTCCCTCTCTCAGTTTTCCCTCTCTGCCTCTCACAGTTTTCCCTCTCTGCCTCTCTCAGTTTTCCCTCTCTGTCTCTCGCCATTTTTTCACTTTCTCACACACGAGGAAGATGATTGATTGTCATAATACCTTTTGTGATCCAAGTTGTAAATTTAAACATTTTCAAAGGACAGTTTTTTCTTCTTCTTCATTTCAGGGTAATGGCTTACAGACAAAATGGTGAACATCTTCCAATCCGTACCGCTGTTTTATTTTTTATTTTTAGTCATTTTTGTTTTTGATCCACAATATTTATCCCCGGATTTCTGGCGGTGCTGTAGCCAAGAGAGGCTGGGTCTGGAAGCAGATATCTGAGGGTCCAACAGGAAACTGTCCCAGACGGGGATTCCACGCAAGGGAGCCTCTTTCTCTGTGTACTTTGGTCCCTGTGTGAATATTCTCCCAGCATGCACTGTGTCACAGTAACCAGTGGCTGCCTGGGATGAAGAGAGCTTTGAGTCCTGATATTAGGCTGGGTAGCGGAAGGGGAGGATGGGTTGTATACATTTTTTGTGAGCGTGAGAGAGCAAAAAGGTACTTAATTATTACAATGTCACATCCTCTCTATCATTCGCACACACACCCCAACAATGTGTAATTTACAACCCTCCTCGCCTCCCAGACCTTCATTGACCAACTCAATAATATCACTTATGGACTTCTGGACATACAGGCAACCACAGAGATGGGCTGACTGAATTAGTACCAATGAATTGAAGAGAATCATGGGAAGTTGCCACTGCTGTGGTCCTGTTAAAACCTGGGTCAAGAGGCGTGCTTATACACTGTTGTGGATTGAGTGTAATCAATGTTACATTTCATATGATGGAACTCATTAGCATTCAGTATGTGCTTTGGGTGATGGTAAGTGCTCAGAAGCTAAATGAAAATATATATTCAAGCTTTAACTTAAAATAATAGTAATTGCTATTGTGAATCATGTGCTACCAAAAATGCTTCTGTGCAGTAGATTAGTACAGTATGAGAATGAGAATTATAATAACTGTAACTGTGATACCAATAATGACTAAGAAATAATGTTTCAATGCATCTTCTCTGTAAGGAACCTACGATCTGATTCACTTCTTTGTTTATACAATGCATATAATTTATACAAATATATTAAAAATGTATTGAATATTAAAACATGGCATAGCCACGGTATTTTCAACAGAAGTTGTCCTGGCCTTCGTCTGACAAGTGTCACTAAAGTTTACGTTGTGAGAAAATAGCGTCGCGGCTTTCAAATTGCCCAACTTGTTCATTGAAACGGCAGTTTAAAACAAGAAGCTGTTAACTGAATCGTCTTTCACAAAAGAAGAATCGCAGACAAGTGATAAAAATCTGGCTGAAGTGTGCCCTGCAGTGGTCTTCTGACAGGATCATCATACAGGACCTTTATGTACCTGTCCCAGATAAACTCCCGTGTAGGCAGGGCAGGTTGGAGCAAACATGGACTTATGGGTGATGAAATACCCTGCTTGATGATTCACGTCAAAAGATAGAATGACAGTAGAAAAGTTGTTTTATTGGTGACTAACAAGGAAGCTTGAGGTGGACAACATCGTCAGCAAAAAATAGCAGTTGGCTTCACTTATCAAATGATGGCCAACATGTAGTTTGCACATACTAAATTCATTTGTCTGTAATTTGACTAACAACTAGAAACGCAAATCCATTTTATGGGCATATGAGTGTCCTGGCAGAGAACACTGAGTGAAAAACTGGCATCAGACAAATCCTGTTTTGTCGATATGAACAAGACCAGTAATTGGCTTACCTGAGCTGAACCATAGAGGAAGTCTGCAGTCACACATGCACACATGCAAAACAGCAAAACCACATGCCGCTTGGGAGATACTATGGTTATAATTGTTCACGTTTCACTGTGGAGACTCTGAACTGTCTTGACAATTTTAGTAACAATAAGCTGGTCAAATCTGCAGAGTCTCAAAAACATAGTGGCGTGCACACACACTGTTAATTCCTGTCATTCTTTTGCTTCCCAGACGAGGACAGTTCTGCTTTTATCCTTTCCAAGGTTGTATTGTTGTGTTTTCATGCAAAGTGGTGATTGAATTGGATTGGGCAGGGTTTTCCCCATTTGGTCCTCAGATTTAGTTTCTGTTCTACCTACAATAGGGGTTTGCTGCCCCCCTATCGACGGGACTAAGAGGAGATGGCGCGAGGCAGCAGAATACACTTCAGGGGGTGTTTGGGAATCATCTTACACAGCTCCCTTCACCCTGCCTCATACCCTCCACTCACAGTCACCTCATTCATCTCCACCCCACCTCCCCTCTCCAACAGCTGTTTAACCTCCACCCCCACTTCCTCAGGGGCTCAGGTTTCATGAAGGCTTGCGTGGCCTGCCGACACTCGAGAGGGCTGTAGGGTGGAAGGTCAGGCTCAATGACCTCCAAACAGGCCAATAGCCGGGATTATTAATCTGGTATTACTAAAGCATGTTGCCTTTTATTCATATCCCTCAGAAAGAGACACTGTGACATTATGAGTAATGTGATAAGCATTGTGTCCATTAACCCCTTATGAGGGTCTGGCTGATCACTGAATATGTTCAGGAAGTTCCACGATGAAGTGGGAAATGATTATGAAACAAATGACTTATTTTTACGACCTAGCAGTTAGCATAGATACAACGTGCACTGTTATAAATGAATGCCCATTCGTTGTGTGTTTGTTATTTTAACAACTCTCTCCCTCTCTCTCTGACGCCAAGCACACATCTATCTTGTCTGCCGCAGGGACAGATTTATTGAAAAATCTGCAATGAGAGAAGGGAACACAGAGAGCAGGAGAGGGAGGGGAACAGGAAACAGATTGATCGGGCCGTTCTCCGCCGTCTCCTTGCCCTGGGCCTGGTCAGGCCTCTTGGGATCGGGTTGGCTTTCGCATTGCGTCCTGCGCCCTAGCATAGGAGTAGAGGTCTCAGCCTGTATCAGAGACTGTTGGGGTATCAAGTTAAATGCACATCTCCAAATTCCAGTGCCCAGACAAAAATACCTTCTCTATTCTTCCCTGGAAAACAGAGTGATAATCATTATCGAGGGGAATGCACAACTCACACATACAAATCTAATTCAGATTCCAAGTAAGAAATGTTGTTTCTTAAAGATTTAAAGATTCAAAAAATGCTTTATTGGTATGACAATTTTTTTTACTCCCAGTTGAATTACCTACTCCCAACGATCCCTCCCGTCTCTCTCCCATTATATTTAAAATTGACATGGATGCACATGAGTGCCTGGTCCCTGTACTCCAGGGTGCCTCTTTGAGTGTGACAGCTACGTATTGAGCACCTCCCCCCCTAACTGGGTTTTTTCTAGATCAGAGGGCAGCTGGCACGTTGTGGTATGATTGGCCAGTTTGGGGAAGTACGTCTACCTGATTTTCTTACATAGGGGACAGTGTAGCAGGAAGTGCATTTCTGTCACCTCCTCTCCCAGATCACAGTGTCAGCACAGCCTTTTTCTTTGGCAATCCTGTTTCTTTGTGCCAGCCAGTTTTTAATGGTCAGACTGTGGTCAGGATCTGTCTATGTTTTGTATATTTGACCCTAATCAGTGATCACATATTCTGCCAGGATAAATTTTTCTGTAAGGACCAAAAAACAAATGAATTGTGTACTTCAGTTTTATTAATCCAATGTATTTTATAATTGTTTGATAAGAATTATATACATTTTTTGGGCCAGGAGCTTTTGGATGGTGGTGGTCTGAGGCTTGCAGGTGTTAATTTTAATCTTTTGATGAGCATCAGTACCATACTAGTGAGGGATTGACATATGGGGGCTGTATGCAGCTCCTCAGTAAAGTGTAGTGCTAGGACTGAGGATGAGGATGCTGATGGACCGAGTTTCTGTATGGAGTAGAGTAAGCAGAACTGGCCTAGTTCAGTCCTGCAAGCACCATTGGCTTCAGGAGGTGGTTTACTGTCAGTTCCCGTTTCTGACAGTATTGTTCTTGGAGCGGCAGGCTCTGGTGCTGCCACTATTCTGTTGGGGACAACAGGATCAGAGCTGGAATTATATAGAATCTATATCCTGTAAAGTCAGGCCACAGGTTCCAGACTGTTCCAACACTGTAGCCAACTTGTTAATGAGGTGACAGTGATGTCCTTGGGTGAAAAATCCTGTTTTCTCACCATACTTTCTCTCTGTATACATTGATTTAATGATGTCAAACTTTACCCCCATACCACTTTCAAGAATTCTAAGGAATAGAACTGGATATCAAATGTAATCTAATACTTTCTTAAATTCTATTTTTTTAAATGTATTCTTTTCTTATTGAAAAGGTATTTGTATTGTTTCTCTGTTTTTCTAAAAACTTCACTCTTTAGAATTTCTTTCTTGTTGATTTTGTAAGTTGATTTCGAAAATCAGATTAATTTCTTTGATGGAATTTTTTTTCTAATTTAAAAGCTATTGTTTGAAAGAATTTTGGCACTATACATCATTTGTTCATTCAAAAGCACAGAGCTCAGGTATTGGAAATTGCTCATTGTAAATTTTTGAAGCGCCCCTCACTGTGGTAGGGGAAGCCGATTGGTGGAATGCAAACTGTGCACAAGAATGTCTCAGATTGGGACTGGTTATATATTTTTTTTCCTCAATTTTTCTCCATTTTGAGCCAAAAACTCCTCATAAGTTCCTCTTTGTACCACACAATGATTCCCTTGCCATCTGATGTGTGGGCTCTTTAGGGTGGCGACCGCCAGTTCTCTGTATCCATCGGGTCACAGAGATGACAAAACTCCATGTTATGACATTATTTACAATTACAAAATCTTTGTCATTCCAAAAGTTGAGGAAAACCGACTTTGGATTTTACAGCTACTCATTCTGAAAATAATTCAATTTAGGGGTTTGGTTATACTATGTCTGTACAAACAGACATTGCTTATCAATGCAGCGCTCCCTTGTGACAATGCCAAACACCAGAATACTGCTGGAATTCATCATGCACAGAGGTAAAAAATGACGTGTAAACAGGAAGGGTGCTGCTTGCATCTTTTCTCCTGCATTGGAGCAAATCTTTGGTGCTAGTGAGCCTTGCTCATCACAACTGAAAACTCCCATACCGTGATGAGGGGTGTGGTCCTCCATAGGCTGAGGTGTGGCCTGTTAGCAGGGTGAGAAAAGTTTTAAAAAACAGATCTAAATTGATGCAGAAAGTGTGATAATCAGACAGGGGAGATATTAATACTATTAAGATTTTTCTTTTAATTTTTATTTCTTCAATTTGACCTTTATGTTATTGTGTTTACTTTAAAAAAATTTTTTGGAATCCCCAAACCTGCAGTCACTTCAACAGGAAGTCACACAAACAGCGTGAATGAAGAAGGCCTTTGTGGTTTTCACTGGGGTTAGGTTATAGGTCCCTTTGGAACAGGGGCTCTAGTGCAGGGGGAGGGGGAGGGGTATATACATTTTCTTCTATGTTTTGTTTTTGTTTCAGGGCCTTTCACATTATATTCAGAGCCTGTTGCCATTAAATCCCAGAAGAGGAATCTTCAGTATTTTTATCACTTTGTAACCTCACGTTCAGAACACCTGCCTAACACAAATCACCCCATTTCCCTGTGAGTGTTTGAGCGTGTGTTTTATCTCAATGCTTTTCACTCCAATGGCAGAACTGTATCTGTTTAACATAGCCTAGCGTGTTCCTTCTCAAGCTGTGTCCAGCGTTCCAGGGTAAGGCCTCTACAAATTCCAAAAACACGTGTCCTTCCAATGTCCTAATTTTTAGTTATTTAACTGTTAATGCGAACCTGGCGTTTATCGATATCCTCGTCAGGCTGAACACAAATGACACGGCTGTCGTCGACGTTCTCCTGATGCGGATCTGGCTGTTGTTGTTTTGCCTAGCCACCTATCAGCACCCCCAAGGTTCGATTAGGTTCAGAAATGAAGCAGTGAAACTTCTCTTGCAGCAGCGTT
The DNA here is from genome assembly GCA_025775045.1 of Hiodon tergisus. NCBI lineage: Eukaryota > Metazoa > Chordata > Actinopteri > Hiodontiformes > Hiodontidae > Hiodon > Hiodon tergisus. Next base: position 14,139 of record JAOVYW010002824.1, read on the forward strand.
TTTTTCCGGGCCCTTTTGAGGGTGGTAAGTTTGTCAAGCGTGAATGAGTGGTGAATGAGTGGTGATATGCTATCGGCTGCAATAAAAAAAAGACACTCCGAGGGTCACAAGTGAGCACCACTGCACGTACCCAAGTGCCATTAGTCCCACCCCCCGAACCTAACGACCACTGGCACAACATGTACATGCATGTCCTCTGTCCCCTTTTCTTCCCAACGTCATTAACCACGCCATGAGTCAGCTGAGTCTGGATGTAAATGCAATCACCCTCTAGCGCACCCTGCTAATCATTACACACATATACACAGAGACACAAACACATTCCCCAAACAGACAGAGACCCACACCCACAGGTGTATATATACATGGTACAGAACAATGAAAGCATAGACTGTTTTGATTGTGGATTTGTCGTTCAGACAGCTTTCCTCACAATATCATCCATGCACCTTCATCGAATTGAAAGCATAGAATTGTGGTTGCCGGGAATTTGCTCTCCCACCTTACGAAGGACGGAGGGGGACAGAGACTCTGCTGTCGCTTTCTTTTTCTCCCTCTCCAAGGTAACCATCTCACCGGTCGTTAGTGGGCTTTGTTTGTTTACTTGACTGGCTACAGGAGGCTATGATTTACCATAACGAGGACAAGCCTATTTTGGGAACCATTAACTAGTAACACACAGCGCAGGTTTGTGATTTCTCTCCCACGCCCTGATGCTGAGGCTAGGTAGCCAGGATAAGAGAAACCTATTCCTCAAGCTTCCTAATTTGACACAGGGACTCAATATTCTCATACACCTAACTGTAGAACTGGTGATCTGAGATGAAATAGTTCATCTGTCTTTTGAATAAAAATTTTAAAGCCTCTTTATGTGTAACCCAATTTAAAAAAAAATTATTGCTACTCTGCCAGATGGCTCTGTTCTGCTATGCTTTTATATACCCAGGCACTGAGCAACAACATATTTTTTTACAAAAACGTTGCATGGGATTCTTTTATTTAGATTACAATGATACTTCATTTTGGAATGAGTGAGTCATTTACTATTAGATTTGAGGGTCTTTGCTTAGAATAAAAAGCAAAGGTACTAGGTTCCAGCTGGATAAAAGGTGAAGTGGAGAATTTGGTAAAATGTCAATGTTTGCAGAATATCTCATGAGCTACATGGGGGAGGCGGGGGCATTTTTAAACGAGGTGCAGGCTGTGCAAATGGAGAGGCCACGTCAACATGGCAGCCCTTTTGCTCACAGGGGGCCAATTTGTGAGCGTTGGCAGTAAAGTCACAGGAAGTACCCAGAGAGTCACCTGATATCAGCAGAGTTGTCTCAACCTTTTCTAGTTCAACTGCATTCAGGTATAAGGAGTACCACACAGAAGATAAAACATAACATAAAATTTGCTCATCTGATCAAGTCAATGCCTCCATAGAGAATATTTATTGTGTAATTAAATTTACCGTAATTCGAATTAAAGCAGGTTAAAGTTCAACAAGAGATTTGTGTGCACCTAATCACTGTTTTGTCCTCACTGAGACCGGACTGTGTTGATGGATGCTGTTTCAGAGGATTTATTTTCCACACCGACATGATGACCCAGCAGGGGCTGGTTCCCTGCTGTTTGTTTGTCCTGCGTGGCTAATGGCTTTTTGCCATGACGTTTACCTCGTTACCTGCAGCGCTGCATCAGAGGCTGCCTGTTTCTACTGGGTGTATCATAATTATTAGAAGCAACCATTTGTGGTGCAGGCCTTGCAAATTTTTACCTGAAAATAAACCCACTCTGAAGATCTACCTCAGTTGGCACAAGCCTTTCAATGGCAAAGTGTATGTTTGCCTGTGTTGCAGCAGTTTACCACTGCACCAGAAGCCTGGATGTTTCCTGAAGGAAAAGCTGGATCTCTTGTCTGGCTTGAGTTCCTGGACATGGATCCCAATAAATAACAAGCCTGGTCCAATTTTGTGAAAGGCATTCATGTGCAAGGAAAGCTGTTGCTGGCATTTAAGCAGTTGTAAGGGGCCTGCCAGGCGATTGAAGCCTGACGTACTCCAGGCGACTGGGTTGGTTCTCTCTCTCGCCCTCTCTCCTGGTTACTGTTGCACAATCAAATCAAATAAAAAGAGCTTTATTGGCACATTATATCCTTACATGTGTTGCCAAAACAAACCTAATCGTGGTGCAAAAGATTGTATACAATCAATTGTATACATGGTATACATCAGGACCACTGTCACTTGAACCCAGTGCTCATTGTGCCTCTCTGTCTGTGACACTCTCTCACACTATCTCTTGGTTTTGGGGGTTGGGAGGTGGGGGTAGGTAGGTGAAGGGTCGCTTTAGAGGATAAATGTGTTTACACAGCTGTCCTGGGACGCTTAATCCTGATATAGGGCTGGGTAGCGAAATGGACTACAGGTGACCAAACATACATAGCACACACCTCTCAACGACTAACAGCCTGAAGAAACATACTCAAAGAAAAAATTCTGAAAAGAAAGAATTGCACTGTCCAGGCGGGAAAGGGTTATACTTTAAGGTGGGAGGGACAAACAGGAGGAGGGCAGCTGGCAGTATAATGTTCGGGTACTGGATTTCGGATCAGGAGGTATCATAGTAGGGGTCACTGCTGTGGTAGCCTTCAGCAAGTTACTTAACCTTCACCAAATGTTTACCTGTCTGGATGAAATGTAAAGTGGATAAGAATGTCAGCTTTAAAGGGGAAGGAATACCTCTGTTTGCATTCCCATGGAACACTTTTAAGTCTCACTCTCCAGGAGGCTGTTCTTTGTTCATCTTTTTTGTTGTTGATCATAGTACTTTTCCTTTCAAGTTTTACTTCTTCTAAGGAGAGAATCAACTGATCAAGTTGTAACTAAACCATACATTCTAAATTACAGCATAGCTGATGCAACACCCATCTTGAAAAAAAAGGGATTTAAGATTGTTAAAAATGAATTGACTGGGAGTTTTGTGTTCTCTACTTTTCGGCACAAAACAAAACCATTCCTTATAACGGGATGCAGACCTCATGGTTCTACACAGAATTAACTATCAGTGATAGTGCATTAGCTCTGTTCACTTTGTAAATTGACTATGCAGTTGTTCACTGTGGATAAGATCAGCTAAATAAACAATATATTGTGTGAAATGTTATGCAAGCTTAAAGATATAAAGAGACATTGCAACACTTTTCAGAGATGAAGGTGAGCTCTCACAACTACACACTTCCTGGACCATGTATAAGACTTTGCTGTGACTCTACAGCAAGGCTTATCTCAGAAGGTGTACCTGGAAAAATGCCTGGTAGTAAGACACTCTTTGCTCAAGGTGTAGTTAGTCTTGCATCGTCATATTTCTTTGGCCTTCTGATAAGTTCTATCTTTAGAGGCAGAAAATAATGTGGAAGTGGAACCTACCTAGACCTGTGGCCTAAAAACTCCCCCAAATCTGTTGCACAAGAGAGCGTTTAATGTTGGTTAGCCACGGCAGCCTGGATCAACATTAAATGGTAACTATATTTGTTTTGTAATTTGCTCTCCTAATTTTCAGCCTCTGAGCAGATCACACAATCTGAACATCAGCCACCCAGGAAATACCTACCTGGGGTACACTGAGGTTTTGTTGTTACCAAGGAAACAGGCAGAGAGAGAAACCTGACCCGGGGTGCGGCAAAGGCTGGTTCAGAGAGAGATGGCAAAGGGCGATGACGTGATCCGCTTGTACCTCTTGCACACCACTGGTGAACCTATAAAGTACACACTTTCTCACACACAAACACTCTCACACGCACATGTACACATGTACCATTACACAGCCTATCCTCTGGAAGTTTCTCTCAGACAAAGCATTATACAGCCCCGGGCAGGTATACACTCACGCAGTCCCTTTATAAGTGGTGACTTCCTGTTTTTGGCCTCCAACTAAAGCTGAGTAGATCTAGTCATCTAGTCTAGTCGTTTTTTTAAATTACACAAATTATTTATAAATATACCCAGCATTTTGACTGAAACAAAAAGTATTGAAAGTATTATCTGTAAATCTGAAGCAAAGGAGCTGGTGAGCTTCCACTGAGGAGGAATCAATGTGGATTAATAAACATTTGCTCGCTAGAGTAACGTTACACTTTCAAGTCAGAAATTTTGATTTTTTCGTGTATTTATCGTGTTTTCATTTCTGATTTAAGGTTTCCAAACTACAAGCACTTGAAAAAAATGATCAAATTCACCACAAATATAGAAATTCTATCCTACGCGTTAAAGTGTTAAATTCACTAGAGTAACGAAGAATTTCTAGTCAGAAATTAATTTAACTTCAATTTTCGTCATGAGAACGATCATAAAAATGTTACAATGCCTTTATGACGCATCTCGAACGGTTATTGTCATATCAGTACCACTTTAAATTATTGGTTACGTTGCAGTTTTTTAATGGAGGGCCAAAGTACTCATAGTACTTAGGATACGATTACGCCGCGGTATTTAAACGTAATATTGTTCGAGTGATATTGTTACAAAACTTTATAGTTTAATAACGTTTATTTTGTAGCAAGCTAGCTTGCTATGGTTGGACGTTCATCTTTAAACATAGCTAACATTCGCCAAACACACACACAAAAAAAACAGATAGACCACTAAAAAGAGCATTCTGACAAATGCGACAAATTGTGTTATCCGGAAATAACAAACGGCTTCATCTTCCCTTAATTTGATGATGGGCGGCCAATTTGGTCATTTTGAGTATTATACTGCCGCGAGTCTCTTGCAGTTAGGTGCTAACCGTCCGCACTAGTCTAGGGAATGGATGTCACTGGGTCATGGGAACAGTTGAGCTCAACTGTTGCAGGTAATGGCTTACCGGTTGGTTTCAATTGTGAAGGCTAAAGTAATCGATCGGATAAGATTAAATGTAAAACCAAATTGGCCATGGCTCAGTGGGTGCTGTGCTGTTTTCAGTGGATACTTCAGACCCTATGCCATCCACACAAAATAACACATATTTCTTGAATAAACAGTCATGCTTATACAAAGCCCAGGCATACAAGGAAACAAGCAGAAGTGTCACCTGTCTGTTCTGGTGCTGTCACAGGCTTGTTTCCTGTTGGCCCTCAAAGGGATCAGGACTGTGTAGACTTTGAAATGAAACAGCCGCACTGACATTTGGGTCACAGAAGCGTTGATTTATCCTTCGTAAATACAGCCATCTGTGTGACTGATAGATATTCAAATATTTACTTTGGGTGCTTATACATTCCAGTGTGATTTATACATATATATAAAGCATTCTTGCACATTATATCACACCACAAAAATTCTAAAGTAATGCAAATTGGATAATTATACAAACCCTTAGGTTCAAAGACAGGGCTCATAATCAGTCATTGTCAGTGGAGTTATCTGGGTGGGTTTGAATCTTTAGACTATCGGGCAAAAAGGCATGAATTGCTCTGACTAACACAAAGACACACCTGTTGTCATGACAATTGCAGACAATCCACGCTCTCCTTCCAGTAAATTCTAACCTGCTGGCTTCCTGTGATGGCCACGGAATCAGATCCAGCCCCATGACCCTTATCTGTGACTGCCTGTGGCATGCAAACACACCTACCATGTGCATCTATTTGTGAATCTATATCAAGCTCATGAATGGCCTTTAGTCCATTGACTTCACCTGTTTGCGCTGATTCCTGTTCCATAGGACAATAAATCGACTGACGCCCAGAGATAGCTGAATGAAACTATCATGAAAAAGACCTCTCCCTGAGGAGTGTTCGTTTTCTGCTAGGAAACAAATTAACAGATAAAAAGATTGCGTCATAAATAAACAAACAAAGTTAACACGATGTTTCAGAAAAGATTCAATCCACCCATTCTTTCCCACCTTCCCATCCCAGCCACACCTTTGCCAGGTTGTGCAAACGACCTAGCTTCCCAATGTCCCTGCGTGGCTTTCCCAAGAGGGAAACCCCTGTGATGTTGCCATGGGCAACTCGTACACAGAGAGAGCTAAAGTGATTTTTTAAAAGTGATCTAAATACACTGTTAATACTTTGGGGAATTTTTAAGCGAGGAACCATAGAAAATGCAATGGCGGTTAAATTAATAGCTTGAAAAATTTTGAAACCGTTTTTATGAGGAAGTATGACTCAAATGAGGATATGAAAAAAAGACACGGTATATTGCAGAATCATTAATGTCAAACGACACCAGTCAATTTATTACATTACATTATTAAATTGCCTTTCATATGCTCTCATCCAAAAGGACTTAGCTTACAATATCACGTTGTATTAATTTACAGTGATAGATTTTTACTAAAGTAATTTAGGTTATGTACCTTGCTGAAGGGATATGACAGCACTCCCCGCACACTAGCGATCCACTACCACTATCATAATATTTTATTATATAATCATTAGCTTGCACTCCTTACCCACGGCGACAAATTGTACAGAAACTAACAAATGGTAATTAGATTTCAATTACTGGGTCATTGGTCGCAAATAAATGTCAGAGGTGTGAAACCCCTACTACTCTTGACTGGTTTAATAACGAAAATATACAGATAAAAACAATAAACCCATTTTATTGCTCATTTCAATCAGGCTCGTACTGCCACCTAGTGGAAGTAACAGCGATTGTAGAGTAGTCTTCGCGGTTACTTATGTTAATTAATAATTATAATTTTAAAATAGCGTGTGTGTGTGTGTGGGTGTGTGTGTATATATAAAACAAATTTAAAAACACCTATTAAGATACGCATTAAGTAATTCTATAAATATATTGGTTGATAAAAGTTTTTTTCAAATTTGTATCTTGATAAAATATCAAGATATGATCATTAAACTATAATTTACAGTCTCGTTGTGAGCATCTCCATTTATGTCTTTGTTCATGCATAATTTTAGGAGCCGATGTTTGTAAAAGCAGGCTGTATTTTAAGTTGTTAATGTATCATAGATTCTAATTGGTCGAAACAGTATGTTTACACCACTCCTATTGGTCATTACAACGTGAATCACCCAATGACCTGCGTGACGTTTGAACATCCTAGACACAAACATGTATGACACAAGATTAGCGCGAGAAAATGTTGTAGCCGAAAATAAATAACAAAATAAAAATTTAATGAAAACTTTCAAGATGCTTTGGATGAATTTAAGAAACATCGGCCTACCGTCTTCTCTGACAAAGGTAGGACGACTGTTACTCAATGTATGCCTAGCGATACGGATTGCTTTAACAAATCTTTACCAGCTACGTTTAATTGCTTTAGTTAAAGGTCGTATGGTTGTATACTACTGTATAAAATGCGATCGTTATAGCTATTACGTATGATATCTATTGTAGCGTTTTTCGGAGTGCTACTACTCTGTTGGGTTCAAGCAAGGAGTCAGACACCAATTCAACAGAAAGACGTGCTCTTTAATTACATATCCGCCTTGACCAAGGCGGAACTGGCAGTGAAAAGAACTGACAATACATGGGAAAACACAAACAAAACACAAACAAACAGAGCAGTTCACGGTGAGGGAACAAAATCTTAATCACCAAAACACCTAACGATACAGTTAACTAAACTGAACTACAACACAACACAACATCATCATTAAAAGACGGAGCTTTGAACACGTTATTTACATTATTAACAGTTCGGGGGCCAGGCTTCCCAGCAGCCCCCTTGGGGATGGTTGAACGCCATTGGCGGGGGAAGCGCTGCTTTCCATCCCCGTTACACTATCAATCCTGTCGTTTCTTAGCGGATGCATTTGTAGTTGATTTGCATGTCAGTTAGATAGCTAAAGTCAAGTGGTAAGTTTGTTAATTTATTAAAACCCATCTGGCCTTTCCGTATGAGGTGTACTTTCTGGAATTGTCCTACAACATTTACCCTCTTAATTATCTTGTAATGAAACTAACTAATGTGAATTTATGTTTTTCAACAGTGCACCTTCTACCTGGATCACTTGAAACGCGTTTTTGTCTTACCACACAAGAGAGCTCTTCGCGATAGACCTTCCCGAGGTCTCTGCACGAAACCAGGCTCTCAGATCCCCGGCCCCTCGGCTGCAGCTCTGGACCAAACATCCGCCAACGGCAGACTGGAGCCTACGGTTGGCTGCGATCCGCCGCCGCCGACACCTCCTACGCACTGCTGCATGAGTGGCTGTCACAACTGCGTGTGGATCGAGTACGCGGAGAAGCTGCTGTCTTACTATCGCGACGGGGGCGAAAGTGCCCTGGCCGCCATTGAGGAAAACGTACAGGACGAAAACTTGAAAACCTTTCTGAAGATGGAAATCAGGTTATTAAAGAAACCGTGATACTTCCCAGTTTTGTGAGTGTGTGAGAAAGAGTACTCCCTATTTTTACTGGTTGAGTGCTAATGACATTTTATAATAGTTAATTTTTACATTTGAGCACCAGGACTATTGTACAATAGGACCCAACCTTCCCTGGACCATTCTTCAAAATGAGTAGTAGTAGGCTCCTCCTCTTGATTAAGGAATAAGGCATTTCATCAATTTTAATTGTACAGTACATTTGTAAACTCGCGATTGTTACCAAGCACCGAACAAGCTATTTTTCCCCAAAAGCAAAAGGCAATCAACAGGAACTACAGTAGCATGTATTATAAAGAATTTTGTGTTTTTTTCTTTAGAAAATATAACATTTTATATTATATTATATAATAATATCCCGTCGTAGCCACTCATTTGTAGTGTGATACCTGGTGCCAGTGGCGGACTCAGGCTGTCTGAGGGGTAGGGGCGAAAAAAATCAAAAGGGCACCAGCTGCATGTTGCGGGGCACCAGCGCACAGAAATTTGTGATGCATTTATGGTGAAACAGTTCCAAACCCTGGTTAAGATTAAGGTTGTTTTATTGTGTGACTCAGATTTTAAGTAACTACTACACCTCTGTAATAAAAACACACAGGGAACTATTAACTATTTAATCATTTATTTCACTCACACACACTGAGAATGAGCTGTATATTGAGGAGTTTAGTCAGGGTGTTGGAATCAGAGTAGAATTCTTCATTTGGCCATGTGTTTGTAAGTATCCATGACCTTGTTTTGGTCCCTCTCAATAGATAGCAGCAGCAGATCTGAGAGCCTGCCTTTCCCACATCTGTTCTGAGTCTTGATCAGCTTCAGTTTAGAGAATGGCTGCTCTACTGAAGCGGTTTTCGCTGGCAATGTGGCATATATTTTGAGGAGCTTAGTCAGGGTAGGGAAAACCACATCGTTGACTTTTTAGAACCTCAGCATAGCTTGCACCTTGCTGGTTGGGATGACCATAGGATGGACGACCATAGGATGAATAGAACACCTTGAGTTCAAGATTTTCTTCCTCCACGCCATAAAACTAGCAAACATATCTAACAGATAGAGCAGCTCTGTCATCTGTCATGCCTTTTCACTGACTTGAGATGGTAAGGCAGTGAAGACCCGATAGGATTGGCCCAGTTGGGGTGTCATCCTTTCCCTTGAATCTCCGGTCTAGCTCCTTGGAGAGGATGTCAATAAAAGTAAAGAACACCTTTCCCTGGTAGTGCTACTCCCAGCTCTGGGCTTGATGGTCCTCTGTAGAAGATTGGGAGCTGTACTTGTACCTCTGAAATACCTTTCTGTGTATGTCCTGTCCAGGTATTTCCTCAGGGACATCAGTGCCAGCTGCCCCAGCTTGTTCTTTGGCTTTTGAAAAGAGGACCATGAATTCCTCATCTTTCCTCATTGCTTTCACCCTTCCAATGAGCCCTTCCACAATAGTGTATGACGCTGACAGATCAAGGTACTTTCTCTGGAGTGCAGAAGAAGCAATGGCAGTCTCTGTGAAGACAGGTGTGGCGATCTCCATGCATAGAATAAATTCAAAATCTATGCTATGCAAGAGCATCCGGGCATCACCTGCTGCAGAGTTTGGTGGATCACTCTCAGCCATGTCCTGAAGCAGCTGTACCAGGGCAGAAAGGACCTTCTTCAGCATCCTCAGGGGATCTTCTCTGCAAACCTGTGTGTTGGACAGCCTTTTCAGCTCACAGACTCTCAGGCTAGGGTGCATAGATTGTTGCATTTTCATAAATGCTGCATGGCGCCTTGTAGATGAGGCTATGAAAGTGTATAGCATCTCCACTAAATTAAAAAATCTGAAAAATGTTGACTTGATTTGGCACTCTCTACCAAGACCAAGTTCAGACAGTGAGCATGGCAGTGCGCATATAAGGCTTTCTCATAATGGCTCAGAATTCGCGAAAACAGACCCCTATAGCTTCCGCTCATATTTGCAGCTCCATCGTAGCCTGATGTTTTCCATTTTCAACCCATTTTCCTCAAGGAGTGCCATTACAACATTCTCTAATTCTTTACCCGTAGTTCCTGTCACATCACAAACTTGTAAGAATCGCTCCTTGATTTCCATCTCATTGACAAAGCGAACAAAAAAAGACACCTGTTCGATACGGGAAACATCAGTTGTCTGAGAATATTTTTGATTTATCCATTTCTTTGAGAATGACTCTTCTGACATAAGTGGCAAGGGCCTTGATTAAGTCATTCTTTGTCTTATCGGACAACACAGACATCTGTGGCTTTTTCTGGTGGGACTGGATGTGATTGATTATTGACTTATTATTGGATTATTGATTGTTATTGATTTATTAGAGTTTGATTACGTAAATTAGACATGATGTTAGCCGTTTCAAGGTGTAAATCAAATGCTAATTCTGAGGGGGAGCCTGAAAACTTGCATATACTGCAGCCCACAAGACATGCTGGTTTGCAGTGTGTCTTTATAGTCAACTACAAAGCACTGATTTTTGATGCTATGTATTTCTACATTTAAATTTATTTTGTAGATGTGAAGTTATTATTTATTTAATTGTGTATTTTTTTTTTAGCAGACTCCTTTATACACAGAACCATACACAGTGCAGAATTTAATACTTTATACATACAACTGGGTATTTACTGAACCCACAGAGATCAAACACAGTGTTAAAGAGCACAGCAGTAGTTCCCACGTTGGGAATACATGCTGTGCCATAGAGGTCGTAAAATCAGATGCAGATTTTCTCTTTTACTTCACTCACAAGAATCTCTGAGAAGACCTTATTCGTTATTATTTGCGTCAGAAGAGATTTCAACTGGGGTTACTAGGTGTAAATCAGATGCTTAGAAACCTGCTGCTCCTGAGTGCCTGCTCTATCTGATGTAAGAGAAGGGAGGCCTAGATTTTACAGTGGACTTCGCAGAAAAAGCATAGCACTTGAAAATAAGCACGCACGCACACCAATATATTAAATATTTGGAATATTTTCAAATGTTATTGTCAATGTTTATTTGTTTTCCTTTACACACAGTAATGGGGATGTTGAGAATGAAATAAAATGATATTTAACTACCAAGTATATAAATGTTGAGTAAATTTGTTTAATGCATCACAATTTTTAGGCAGACTGACTGCTCTCTCTGAAAGTATGTTCTTCATAGTTTCGCCAGTAGGTTTGAGTTATAGACGTTCTCGTGCACAAACACGAGGGCGGATTTTCGCATTAGTGTGTAATAAAGATCTTGTGCATAAACACGAGGGCTGATATTTCCTTTGGTGTTTAATAATGATCTTAATATTAACATTTATGCATATATAATGGTGTGCATCATCCCATGGAATTAATGTTATTGCTTAATAGTTTTGTGGAGGTAATAGTCTGTACAGAAAACAGATCATTCTGATTCCAGAATGGGATTCCAGGTGGGCTTTTGAGTCAGGTGGGCCTGATTAGCTGGGTTTGCACTCACCGGCGAGAGACGGGGGCTACTGTTTGATCTGGGCTATTCTGGTTACTGGTAGGTGCAGCACTCAACAGTAACTTCCACCAGGTGGAAACCTGAAAAAGACAGTGCCCACTCTGAATTAATTTAACTTCATAATGCGGGAGTAGTCTGAACAATATTGAAAGAGGTCACCTGTCTAAAATGAGCCCATCTCTCTTTAGCTTTCAGTAACTCCATCCTACTGAGCTCCTGCTTGGTCACCAGACAGCCGGTTAGACAAAAAAGACAGCAGACCCCAGCTCTAAACCAATAAATACCTCAGGCTTCCAACCCCCAGGGCTACCATGCTTTCAGCAAACTCTTGGTTTTGGGGCAATGCAGACCCCTAGCACCCTGACACCATCACTTCCCCCTTCCTCCAAGGTCAAATTTTTTTAACGTCCAGTCTTAATGAAAGCGTCTTATTTTGTCATCATGGCTTTATAATTATGGTGTTTTTCATTACTCCTCACTTCCGTTCCGTTCGTACGACTAGGTCGTTGAACTAATTGGTTGATAAGCGAGGAGCCGCCCCTTACCGAAATTTCAAGCAACTGTACCGGTAGTGGGTTTGTGTCAACCATCTTAAGACATTGTTTTAATGTCACCTTTGCCCCATTTATTACATTTTTTGTATATTTTTCAATGTTTATACAGTAGTGCTAATATGCGCTGCCAAAGTTCTCATACAGCGTTCAATACAGACTGGTCGGAGAGCTGGTCGAAACCGGTAGGTCGTTAACTGAGGAGTGCCAGTATTTAAGGAGAGTCAGACATTACACTATGCAGTCACCATAAAAGGAAACATACAAATACAGTTATTGCTCTCTTTATTGTAATTTGTGGTGAAAAGATTAAACAAGAAGCAGTATCGAAAGTCCCATAATTGAGATAATAGACAGTTATCTATAATTTGCACCTTCCATCTATAACAAACCTTATATAATAATAAACTTTCAGCAGATAGATTTGTCAGGCCACATATGTACACCGTGTATTGTAGAGCTGCTCAAACTACAGAAAAAACAGCACATTCTTCCAGGTGTAGAGTTCTGACTAATTAAACAATGAGTCAGAAGGTCGTTTATGGTCTGACTGAACAGATGAAAATGATTGCGAATATTAGTGTTTTGGTCCAGACTGGGACTGTGGGACAGGGATGTTAGAAAGTGGGGAACCAATCTCTTTTTATCAGGCAGGGCCCTCTTCACTGCACAACGTTGTGTGTTTCAGGGACCTATTTTCCAGAATCTTCATTTAGCCCTCCTGCTGACAACGTAAAAGAGGCAAAAGCAACTTACACGTGTAGCTTCACGAGAAATAAATACTCCTATCCCGGCTTATTGGAAAGACTGATGCCATGTGAACCACAAAGATTCTTTTCTACACCGCCATGCGGCACTTTCTCCAACGCAGCTCTGGAGGTGGAGTAATCGCTTAGTTAAATGGTGTGGGTTTAACGCTCCGCGCAAGGGATTACCCGGCGCAATTCTAATTAACTCAATCTATCAGACTGCTGAGGTGTGGGAATTTTGGGGGATTCGTACCAGCAGGGAGCCCTGGTAGATGGAGGGAGGCTGCTGAGTGGACATAGGCTCCAAACTCTGGCAGCCCGTGGGAGAATTCTCCGCTGCTGCATCACTGCCATTGGCGGAGTGTCAATAAAGCTTAGTATCTACGTGTTTTCTACACAATAGAGGATTTTCTAGGAACATGTGTCAGGTTTCTTGCCTCTGTACCTGATGAACCCTAAAGAAGCTGTGTGAGTGACGCAAGGAAAAAAGCTACACCCCCCCCTCAAAACGTAAACCTTCGCAATGCTACCACTAATGACGTTATATATTCTTTTGATGATGATTAACGTTTGCGTTTACCATTGACCTTGTTCGTCATGAGCTTCTCTGCATAACATCTGCGGCTCCGTCTGCCTGTCAATCCTGCTCCCCCTAGCTCCCCCCCCCCCTCCAGGGCCCATAACGGGGGATCAGAGGAGGCAAGCAGATAACCTGTTAATCCCCTTATGGCCGGTGGGTATAAGAGACCCGTCAGCCCCTCTCGTGGGCCCAGAGCCAGCCTAGCCTAGACGTCCACATCTCTGCAAGCAGAGACTGAGAGAACAGCAGTAACATCTTTGTGCACTCCTGATTGCCATCCACGCGGCTGGTGAGTACGGTCCCCAAGGCAAGATGGGGAGGGCTGCTGGGGAACAAGCGTGGAGGCGCTGAGGAATCTGGACTGAGGGGGAGGGCGCTTACAGGGCTCACTTTCATCAGCTAGCTGTGCGATTTTATACATTTCAATTCTCGTTCATTTAAATTACAGCCTGATACAGTTGTTCTTGGTTCTAGAATACCACGGTTACAGACAAAAAGTGCAATAGCTCTTCTGTGAGAGTGGCGAAGCCACGGAGGGAACCAGTTTCTTTCTCAGAAGGGTCACGGTCAGCTCAAGTTGAGTAGAGGGAAGCCACAAATGAATGATGCTTCTCTGTTGACAAAAACAATGGACTTGACTCAAAGAACTATAAAAGTGGCAGTTCGGTGTTCTGAATGCCTCAAAGATTGACTTGAATACCTGTAAGAATTTCACGATATACGAATATACATTATATGAATATACATTACTGAATTGGTTATTGGTTAAATACAAAAACTGCCTCTCAAGTTGCACTGTACTAGTTTTAATAATACTAATATTAGTGTGTATATATATGACAATTGTTTCCTGCATGGGTGTGTTGTCTGTTCAGTGTTTATTGAGACGTTGAATGAGCATACTGAATTGGCATTAAGCTGCAAAAGTGTTACATGCTGTTCATTTGCTCTTTTATAACACTTCAACAAAGTTCATTTTCACAGCTTGGCTTTTATACAGTGCCTTTATATTCCATTTTACAGAAGCATTTGGTTGTTGGGGTCTTACTAACTAAAATCCACAACCTACTGATCGCAGTTTCAGTTGCCTAACCAGTGGTCACCCCCGACCAATAACTTTGCTCCTCTACCATCAATGGCATCCTCGGTTTGTGAATAGAGTGCATTGTGTTAGTGTGGCATTGGTATAACTTTTGTTTTCCCCCTCCACACTCTTTCTGCACACTCAGCGTGTTCCACCATGACCTTGGTCTAATGCGGATTAACCCAAGGGCATGGATGAGGACAGATGCTTGTTAACCTGAGCTAACAGATTACCAGGAATTGGGTCATCCATCGCAGTTCCCCTTGATCCCCACTCCCTCACCAAAGAAGCTGAAACATCTCAGGAGAATGTCATATTACAAAATATAATCGTATCACCGTTAAGAGGATTAACAAGTTTCTGTTAGGTCCAGGTGAATAGGGACTAAAGGGGCTCAACAGTTGAGTCAGTTTGAGTCATCTTCGATGTCTATGCTACGTTCTGCAGATCAGTTGACATAGTTCATCACCCTCACAACCTCATCTCTCTTTATGCACCTAGAACCAACTGTCTCAATTACACGACCAGACAAGAACATAGTTTGGTTCAAGATCATCACCGGGCAGCACTCGGAGCCTCCGCTCAACCGAGTTCTTCAACGCTCATCCACTCAGCGGCAAACACACCAACATCAGCCATGAACCTCGAGCCCCCCAAGACTGAAATTAAGTCTGCAACCCGCGTCACTGGCGGGCCCGCAACCCCCCGCAAGGGTCCCCCCAAATTCAAGCAGAGACAGACTCGCCAGTTCAAGAGCAAGCCTCCAAAGAAAGGCATCCAGGGGTAAGCCTGAGTGAAAAACCTGCAACCCCTGAGCATCCAGACCAAGTCGGAAATGCGTTCTCTTTGTATTTTTGTCTCAAAACTTATCTATTATTACATCTCCCCCCAACAGGTTTGGAGATGATATCCCTGGAATGGAAGGTTTAGGCACAGGTAAGTCTCACCTGACTATAATCTTTCTGTGAGCAATGTCAACTTGCTGTGTGTAATCATAATTTTTTTAATTCACTGTCAACACTTCACAAATTAAGCCATACCACAATCGACGGAAAGGGGGTGACCACCTTTGTTCTGTAATGTGAATGGTTTCATATGTTTTCTGTATGAACTAAACACCACATAATGGACCATCACAGGAATTTGCATAATATTATGTGAAAGCTTACAATGTAATGTTTTTAATAATATAAATGGTACTATGATTTGTTCTTTTAGATTGAGATCTTAATCTACTTAAAGTTAAAAAAAGATTGATATGAATATATATTTTCCATAATCTTAAAGTTAAAAAGGGGCTATTGAAAAACTAATTGCTTAAAAACAGTAATAGTCTTAGCCTTGGAACATGGCTGTATGTTTGTACTGAGGCCTGGCGTGCTTTACTTCACAGATATTACCGTGATCTGCCCCTGGGAGGCCTTCAACCACCTGGAGCTGCACGAACTGGCCCAGTACGGCATCATCTAAATCTTCCACAATTCTTCCCACAATTCTCTGTGCATTAATTTCCCCTCTCCAAAATAAGCATCCTCCGCTTATGATCCTACTGGAACAACCTCTAATCAGCGAAAGAAAGCAACAACAACAAAAAAAGTAAAACGAAAAAAAAAGACTTTAAAAAACATCATCGTCTCTCCTCTGCATGGTTTCTTTTACTTTATTTACTGTAGTTTTCACCAGTACCTCCCCGGCTATTTCCTTCCCTGGCCCATGAAACATGAAACATGAAACATGGAACATACGCAAGTAAGCCAGCCTCAGAAGAGAGTGAACAAGCAAATAGACCCGTGAAATGTTGAGAAAGTCTGGACTCTCGTTTCACGAGCCCGGTGCGTCTTCCGCGTAACACCCTAAGAACGCTCCGGACCACAACCTTTTTGAAAGATCAGAGTCCTGTAGAGTTGAGACCGAAGTTTTGGATCATCTGAACCAGCCCCGTGTGCGATGGGATTCTACCACCATAGCACTCTATATCATTTATTCAGTCACACCCTGACCAAACATCGGCTTTTACATATTTTTTCTATCTTTTGTATTGGTGTATTATTCGTATATTATTTGTTCTTATTATGCACACTCAGGGTATAAACGCTTGTTCTTGCTCTTTTTTGTTTTGTTTTAACGCTCTTACAACTATTTTTTCTGTCCCCGGAGGGGGGTTTGGCTTTTGGTCGTGACGCAGGTGACATGGGATTGTCCTCTAGCAGTCTTTTTCCAAACGTGCTTTGCTGAGCGTCAAAGAATTTGATCTCCACTCGCTCTAGTCGGCCATGGTGCTGCCGTGTCGCGGTGTTCTGCATCTCCCTCCCTTTGTATCTCTTGTGTTAAACTAAAACTACAGGTTCACATTTTTTTTTGTAGTAGTTGCGTTTTTGGGACATGGTTCCTCTCTTTACCCCCGCCCCCCCCCCCATCCTGCCCTGTATTTACCTTTCCATTTTTTGTTCATCTTCCAAATCACATTCTTTAATCACTTGCTATTGCTCATGTTTCTTCATTTAATGTGAAAATTTCACATTGTTACTCGATTTTTGCATCACATGATCTATTATCGTCTGCCTTGTTTGTAATGCGTGTTGCTCTCAACAGAAGTTCTTTCCTCCAGGTTCAAGCTTGCGTTTTGACTTTGATCTTTGTTGCTGCGCCATCACATGTTGGCACTGCGTGGTGTGTGCCCGTGTTTGCTGCTGCGGCATCACATGTTGGCACCGTGGTGTGTGTTCCCGTATTTGCTGCTGCGCCGTCAAATGGTGGCACTGCATAGTATGTGCCGGTGTTTGTTGCTGCACGCGCATCATCATTTTAACTTATTGTGAGATATGTCTGCCCTGTACATTGTTTTGCATTGCATTGAGTCTGCAATGTAAAGTCACACCTCTCATCATCATAACTGTCATTAACATCGTTATCATCTAGGTTGGCTACATTATTACCTTTTGCAGGCTAGTCTTCATCTTGTGACTTTCCTTAGGCATTTTTCCTGTTCCTCATTTATGTTGGGGTGTTATCTTAATTCTCTTGTGTACTGCACAACACCGTCGACACATGTAGTCTCCAATGTAACATAATCTATGCAAACCCTGGTGGCACTGTCAAGAGAACATTAAGTATTTTTCTCTCTTTAGCTTTCTCTCTCTACCTTTGATTGATTGTCCCCATCTGAACCGCTCCCCCTAGTCTAACAGATGAATTGTAGCCACTGGCCACAGTGATAGGATGACTTCTTGTTTGGCCCTAACTAGCAACTGAGGCTCACAGGACATGCAGAACACCCCCGCCGCCCACCCCCCTGCCATGTTGCAGGTGTGGCCGTGTACGGCGATGGGGTTCAGGGTCATGGGAGCCATAATTTGGGTTGGGAAAATGGTCCCGAGTAATAAGAAAAGAAACAAAACCGATGTTAGCTCTACAGGATTAAATCAAAATAAAGCTTGAAAAAAATGCTTCCCATTTGTACTTTTCATCATTGTATTGTACGAATTTAATCATTACTCCAGCCCAGACTCATGCATTCCAACGATTCAGTCAACTTTTGTCTCTAACCATGCACCCAAAAAAGAAAAACAAGGTTGATTATTTAATCCTGTATTTAATCCTCAGTATGTGGCTGGGGCCATTTCAAAATGTTTCTTTATAAATTATGTAAACACTAAAACATTTAGATTACAAAATCTTTGGTCAGTGATTCAGAAGGATCAATTTCTCATTCCTAAGGTATCGTACACAGCTAGAAATTAGTACCAACCATTAAAAGTATGTGAAATAAAACCAGATATAACTACTATATACTGCCAATTTAAAGATACATACACCAAAACTGCATGAGAAGAACCGTGTTGAAACAAGATTTAGCCATGTCTGTATTTACTTCAGACCCTGTTCAGTATTAATTGTTGGAGATGGGGTTATCTTTGTCCGGGCTTTGGTATCTCAAAAGAAGATTTACTGCTGTCCCTTTCAGCCAGCCCCTGTCATTAATCGATGCGGTTGAGAGCGAAGCTCATTGGCCAAATGGGTCACAGGGCAGCTGGTGCAGATCAATACAAGAATACTGACTGTTTGCCATAGGGTACACATCTAGGGCTGCAGGACGTAATTATTTACATTCACGTGAAGTCAAAGTCGATTTCTCATGCCCTCCCTATGCCTTATAACTTGAAAATGTTTGATAACCAAGAGTGACTCCTGTAAGAAAAACCTTAATTATTTGCCATTGGCTGCAAGAATTTGCTCCTCTGGATGTCCTCCAGGAGGCGTGTGGAGGCATATGCAGTCAGGACCTGGACCCCCAGAAGCATAATGCACACCATTCCGATGGCCCCTGCATGCAGCTCCACCCAGCGGGAGACGCCCCCCAGGCAGCCTCCGAGGAAGACCACTCTTTGGGCGGAGAACTCATCAAGGAGACGTGCTCCTACACCACATTGGGAGTTCCAGACCGTACCATTCTCCAGTGGGTCCACGCAGCAGGACGGGGGGACGCCACATGCCTGAACTCCAGGGGCTGAGCAGTTGAAGTAGCTGAGAGGGGAGACAGGGAGAGAAGGAGGACACGAGTTCATTGGGAATTTAGCCTTCAGGCTTAGTGCACTTTCATGAACATCGTGATAATAATTTTACAAATTGCTAAGGGTACTGACTAGCAACATGGACCCCAGCCACTCGATCTCACCAGTCATATAACACACTGCAGGTAAACACTTCCCAGGAGGTTCAGTAGGTAAAGGGTGCTTTGCTGAAACCTAAGTCAAGATTTTGAAGGCACTCATAACTGAATGATTAGGAAAAACATTTGGTGGTTAGAATGATGAAATCATCGCCACCTTTGTTATGGTGTATTTTGGCGCTGGGCGATCAGTACACACTCACATGTTGACCTCCCAGTCCCTGTAGTTGTCTGCCCCACAGCACTGCAGGCCAGTCTGAATCTCATCGATGATGAACATCAAGTCCAGATCATCCCGGTACCGCACCACGGCTGACAACATCCCTGTACGCAGGTACCCCTCTACCTGGCCCTGGAAGGCGAAGGCCACGATGGCGGTCAGCACCTGGGCAGCCACCAGGACCAGTACCCCGGCACTGAAGATCTGCAGCAGGAGGCAGTTCTCCCGCAAGGTGCCCACACACCCCGACAGGCATAGGAGGAATAACACCAGTCCCAAGGATGCAAAAGCAAGCATAGGATCAGTCCCAATGTAATCAATCTTCTCCAGGGAGAAGGACTCCTTGTCGGCCATACCCCACAGCCCCAATGCCAAAGTGACAAAGCTTAAAACAGTGAAGAACAAATTGCTGGCAAATAGTAGGTGCTTCAGCAAGCAGTTGCTCAGACTAAAGGGTCTCTTTTCATGCCAAGACCCCTCTAGGGCATCGTTCCTTTGACTAGGGCATCGTTCCGTTTTCCTATCAGACCCCTCTGGGTAGTCTACGTGAGCAATATCTCCCTGTTGAGAGGAAAAACGATCGTATTTGTGTTGAAACTTATACAGAAGATTGTGAGAAGATTAAGTCGCCTCGCAAGATAACTTGTAAATACTAGTACATACTTATACGTGTATTTTTAAATACTGAATACTGAAATACTGAATGATATCATTTGAATACTGGAATTTGCCAAATTCTACATGGTACTTCCTTCCATAACAGTAGTCTAGGCTACTAGACATACATACCTTTGGTACGAGAGGACTGGTCTCATTGTTGTCCGTTTCTAGTCTGGCCATCCAGGGAAAAAGCAACCTCTGTATTTGCAAGGTTCTCATATTCTCAACAGAAGAGATTACGCTGTGGATCCCCTTTCCAGGCTGTCAGATTGTTAGAGAGAAAAGAGAAGGAGAGCTAGTAAGGGAGACAGAGGGTTCGTTCCTCATGTGCTCCCTGGCAACACTGCCCCGCATGAGGCCCAGAGCTATGAAGAGCAGAGCTTCAGCATCATGTGAGAGTCACAGTGCACAGATTAAGAGGTACTGGTTTGCATGCTTCAGTTGGATGATAAGAAAACAAGAGTAGATCATAAAGAACTGTGAAAAGGGAGGGGGGAGGAGCTCACAGGATACACAACAACCCTTCAAAATCAACATGAATCATACAATTTGTGTACTGATCAGTCAGAAGGTGCTGGAGGGCCAGGATATTTATTCTTATAATAACAACTAAAGAGAAAAAACAAGAAATATAGGATATTATTATTATTGTTTCACTGGGAAGATATAGAAGGTAACAAACAAACAAAACTGGAAAACAGGAAAAAAGCAGAAAAGGAAAGTAAAATGATTAAATATTCTCAAACTGTGTGAATTTCCTGTAGAAAGCTTTCTTCTGTTATACACTGGATCCCAACTGGAATATGTGGGTTATTCCTGTAAGAAGCCAACTGACTGTACTTTTGATTGCTGTTCTTTGAACCCCTTGTTTCGTGAACAATGTCTACTTTTTTGTGTACTAGAGCATAAGCTTGAGGTTTCACACAAGCAAGATCATTTCAGAATATACATATGTGCTGGTTGTGTTGATTTTTTCTGATTTCGGACTGGGTTCAGATATACAATGAAAACAATTAGAAAATTAGGTGTGTAGAGGGCTCGGGCTTGTTGCTACACAGGTTTCTAGAGACGACGACGACACTCTTCGTTGCTTCACACGTGGACGACTAGCGGGGCCATGGAACGGAAATATTCTAACCCTGTTGCAGCCAGTGCCCGACGAAGGGTGATATGTTCGAGACGGAGTTATTAGAGTGTAACACCGGGTACCTGAGGCTTGGGATGGAGTTTCGGTGACTTCGATAAACAGAGAAACATATTACGAAGTATACAGCTAATACGCTCTGCTTTTGAGAGGTGCATTCGGGAAGGACAGATCACGCCACCATGGCAGAAAACATGGTAAGTAACAGGGTTAATAACAGTCAGATCTTATTTCTTGTTAGCCATCTAGGTAGCTAGTTTGGCAGAAACGCAGACTATCCGGAATGATGAGGCAGCAGAATTAGCTAGCTCCCTAGCAAAGACAGATCAGGGCCTCAAAGAAATAAAAATACTAAAACGTTAATCGAAATAAACATCTGCTTAGCTGCTGACTTGAAGTAGTTAGCTAGCAATATACGTTGTTAGTCAGTTTACTAGACGGATAACGATTTTGAAATTAATGAAGTAGCTTGTCACAAAGAAAACCAATTTTGACAGTTATGCGTAGCTAGCCACGTAGCTAACTAATTGCAGTCCGTAGCTTTTTATATTGACGTTGTATTCATCAAAAAGTCGTTCACTAGACAGCTGATTCATACGCTAGTGTGTATTAATTTTAATATACGCGCCAATTAAGTTGTTCCGAAACAACTAAACAATCAGTTTGACTGAGTTCGGGCATTTGTTAGCTGTCCTATAAAAACATCCTTAACAAATTCCTGCGTTGTTTTTGGTGAGCAATATTGGTAAATGTTTACTTACTTAAATGCCTAGTGTCCTATTTATGTCTGCCATTGTTAGCTCGTGTGCTAATTGCGTGCTTTCTTTTTCAGTTTCAGGGTTGTTAGCTTGTTAGCTACCCCAGACAAGACTAGATATCTAAATTTATTTTTAAGTATTTGTTTATTAGCTAGTGAACGACCTAGCTGTCATTGATTGTTTGGTGCTGAGTGTTGGTTGTTGGGGGGGTCACACCACGATCCATGGATATCTAATGCAGTCTACTTTTCCTTAACGTTTTAGTTTTGTGGCAAAAATTAAGACGAATAATGCTTCATAAGTTAAATAAACTGAACGCTTTCTAACCGCTTTCCCTTCAACAACTCAGTATGCTGATGTGGTTTCCTTTAGTAAGGAATTTAATGTAACTTCCTCAGGTAACTCTTGAGCTATATAAACCTATGTGGTGAATACAAAAAACAACTGATCGCTATTTAGAATTTTCAGTTTAATCTCTTTGTGTTCACAGATTATCCGAGTCCAGTCCCCTGATGGGATGAAAAAGATCCCATCCACCAAACGAGAGACGGCCGCAGCGTTCCTAAAGAAGGTACAGACCTGCTTATCTGTGTAAATAAGTGCAATTCAGCAGCGAGGCTTGTCACTGTGGGGCATTGAGATGGCGCTGCGGGCTATTGGCTATCGTGCAGCGCAGCCAGCGGTTGGCATTGGTGGAGCTCATGCCTTGGTACTGAAGTATCTGGTTAATGAACCACTCATCCTGAGTGTGCCTTTGAGTGGTGTTTCTGGTCGCCATTAGTATGTCTGGTGCTTTTTGACTTAATCAGAACAGCCCGGCCCTTAATCTTAAAAAAAAAAAAAAAAACCCCTTCGACCAGTGGGCTTTTTTGTCCTTCAGTTTATGTCTCATCGGTGGATTAGTTTTTGCAGAGTGTCTGCCAGATACCCCGCAACTGGCCTGCTGAAAACCTGCGTTCTCTGAGCTGAGGCAAAAATCTTGTCTCTCAAGGTCCCACAGCACTCCTGATCTGGCCAGAGAATTGGGGTTAGAATTGTCAGGGTTCTACATCGGCTCTCTTTGAATGCACTGTATATTGGTGTTTTCCAGTCCTGGTCCTGGGGCCCCACTGTGTATGAGGTCCCTCCCCCACCTACTGGTTATTTAACCTGGCTTGATTGAGTTTTAAATTAGAAAATGGCTGCATCCTTATGCATCATTATGTTTAAAAAAAATGTTTTACCTTGAGAAAATTCTAAATGCATAGACCTACCAAAGTTTATATTGAGTAGTTTTTCATTCAATGAGATAAGAATGAATCAGTTTACGGATAATATTGTACTACTAGTATGACAATTTTAGGGAGAACAAAATATGTTTAAAAAATTTAACAGAATTATATATTCTATATATTACTGCTGTCAACGGCCAAAAGCTCAAATCCAGACCAAATATTCAGTTATCAGCTCGGTCGGTCCGGGCAGAGCTTGTGAGGTACAAAAACCAGCATACATTGGAAGGGTCCTGGTTGGAGAACTACTGCATTAAATAAACAGCAGTAGGACTTGCCATCGGTTAACTGCAATGGTCAGGCAGTCTACTCGTCCGGCAATCTCACTCCCCTCTTTAGACTAAGTTCTTCAAAGAAAGAACTAGTGAACTTAATGGCAGGGCGTGTGGGGTGGCAATTTCCTCCAGCTCTCTTTTAAACAAGGATGTGTGTGGCCTACAGTATCACACAGTCAGTGGGCCAGGGTCATAGTGGGGTTGTCTCTCTGTGGATTAGACCTGTACAGCATCACATAAAAATGAATGTGTCTCAGTAGAGCAGGTTATTTTTGCCCCTTTGAGGAGCATGTGATCAAGGGCTACTGCTCAAATCCTGGTCAGAGCCCAGGACACGTGACAAGGTGGGTGGAGATTCAGAAAATGCGTCGAGGGGACCCTAAGTTTGCGCTCTTTAAGCGGAACAGGCTGCTGCTACCCAATTCGGCCATCGGCTAACAAGGATGTCTAAACCCTGTAGCGTAGTGGATGCACAGGTTCCACACACATGGTTATGTACCGTCATGCTTTTCATGCTTGTATACAGCTATAAGTCAATGCACAGTGGAAGTTACCCGATGATTATTCTCATATAAAACGGATGAATAGATACAAGTTCAAGTTCAAGCAGGAGTTAGAATAAATTTGAATGGGGTTCCAAGTTTACATTGTCTAGTGCACCACAGCAAGGTACCTCACTGCGGATGGGTTGGTTCTCAAGAGTGTCTCCTGCTAGAGGTGACACTGATCATGGAACCTGAGTCCCTGGAAAGACCCGGGGTTGGCTGCCCTCCTAGCATAGCGAGAGAAGATGTTTCTCTGAATTTACACAGCTCTGAGAACATTATTCATTTGCAGTCCACCTCTGTGTGTGTTCTGAAAAATTCAGTTGAATTTCTTTACCTGTGCTGACAGCTTGTCCTAGCATTACTAGTGTCAGTTAGGCCTGGTGAGGTGAATGCCTAGTCATGTAGTCTGAATTCTGCCACTCTCTCTGCAACCCCCCACCCCCAACAGGTGGCCAAGGAGTTTGGCTTCAGTTCCAACGGCTTCTCCATCTACCTGAACCGGAACAAGACCGGCGAGATCCTCTCCCAGAACAAGACTCTCAGCCTCCTCAAGATCAAGTGAGTGTGTTTTACTGCTGGAAAGAAGCTCAAGAGAAAGATGTCTGTGTGTTATAACTGACAAAAGTGTGGCAACAGGCTGCTTCCACAAGAACGGGAGAGTGTAGAAGTGCAC
>JAOVYW010002826.1:0-14667 GCA_025775045.1 Hiodon tergisus
GAGAGAGAGAGAGAGAGAGAGAGAGAGAGAGAGAGAGAGAGAGAGAGAGAGAGAGAGAGAGAGAGAGAGAGAAACATCTCTCAAGTAACAAGGATCCAGCATTAACCACCATTTTGGGTACTGAAATATTTCTTCAGTTGATTAATATCTATGATGCAATCCCAGTGTTGAAATCTGAGGGTGCAGAGTCACATTTTACAACTCTGGTTCAATGAATCACACAGGTGCATTCTAGGTCTAAAATGGGAATGTCAGTTTCTGCTAGTACTAGCTGCAAATTTGAAATTGTGACCTGCAAAAAAACAGGCATCTGACATAAGGAGGGTCACGGTTGCTCACTCACACGTGAGACCCACAGTCACATCCGCACAATGGAGCTCCTGGCCCTCAGATAACAGCCACAGCGTTGACAGCCTGCTGACTGAGTTCCCTGAAATGCAGCAGGATGGGTGGCTTCTGCTGCGCCGGATGACCGGATCCTCTCTCACCATGCCTTGTCAAAGCACTGTGCCAGTTCCCCATCTCAAAAAGGCAACAGCCCCCCACTCCTGTTTTTCTATTGCTACAGAAAAAAAAGATCTTCTCAAATTTCTATGAAAACCCATGTGGGGCATCTACGAAGGACCCGATTTTAGGTTTTAAAGGTTTTATGATAAATAACAACTCTCTCCCCTTTGTCAAGGAGAATAACATTTTAGCAGTCATGCAGGTGATCCGTTCAATTAAGAACAACGACAGCTCAGAAAAGACTGCAGCCTCAGAAGAGCCGAGGTTTCAATTCCTGAATTAATTAGAATTGATAGTTTGCGCAGTGTGATTAAAATTGAACACTGACCTCAGCTTTTAAAGACTATGTTATAAGTCTGTCAAAAAAATGGTAGTGGCTAGAGAGGCCGGGGACAACAGATTTTTGTTGTATTTTTTTAATTTTTGAGACACATAATGCGGAGGGGGAAAGAATAACACCAACGTGAGTAGTAACACATTAGGAGAAAATCATAGCCGCCTTACAAACCCATGTGCTATAATACACGGAATCGCCTCCATTATCTGAGGAGAGAAAGCCCAGGGAAATCCCAGACGCAGAAAACATCCATTCCCGGCAAAACCGAGGAAAGCCCAGCTCCCTTTCATTGCCGCGCTGCACTATGAAGCCGCCCCCCGGCTTCCCCTAAACGTAACTGGAGCGATCCAGCAAAAGCGGGTTTAATAATAGACTGGGAACAATCGCAAAACAGCGTCTATTTAATTTTCCGTCTTTTGTTACAGTAACCATAATTAAAAGCAGAATATTGTTATTTTACAGGACGATACTTAAACGGTCCAAGGACTGACTTGAGGGTCTTTCAAGGAAATAATGCAGCAACTCAATTACATTAGTTTATTGCAGATTGATTTTGTTAAATGAATTATGTATTGTAAAGTCATAAATACATACCATAAATATCCAATAGGACTTCATACAACTATGAAGATAATACCCTGTAATGTAAATTGTCGAGCACGCATCTTAGCTCCCACAGACTAGAAAAGCAAGCCACTCGCCGACTGAACATCGCTAGCTACATGGAATTGGAGTCATGCATTTGAAGAGCAAATGAAGAGTTCTTAGTTTTTTCTATTACTTGACACTCCTAAACTATTAGTTTTACAGATTAACTGACAAGGCAACTGTACACATCGTTGAAAACTTAAAAACTTGATTAATGAATGCAACATGTTCATGCAACTGTTTTATAAAATCCCCCGCACGTCTCTCAGGTAAGTAAACACTAAACTAAATGATTTAAAAAATTAGTGGGAAAAATCATTATTATTAACAGGGCTGTCACCACATTGCATTAGTACTAAACCAACAGGAGCGATTCTGTTTACGCCTTTTCCGCCGTAAAGTAACGCGTTCAGTGCAGGGTTACAAAAAAAAAGAAATTCTTATATGTCATATGGTCTCAATATGTGTGCATTTAAATGACCTGAAAGATGAAATCATCGCAAACCTGCAAAACTAATGAGTTCACTTTTTTTTACTGATAGCGACCCAAAATAGATAAATATCCTGCTAAACCACTGCTATGATAATTCATGGGGAAAAAAGCTGACAGTCAACATTGCAATCCTGTTAAGTACTGAATACGTATAATAGTATACATTATAAACCATATACTCTTATTTTTTATATACATACAAAAACTAATATTTGCTTATATGAATCGGATATTTATTTAACCCTGCTAACGAAAGATACTTTTGTAATCTTACCTTCTGCGCTAGTTCGAGTTGTTTAATGCAGAACTTGCCGTAAGGGACATATTGCTGTGGTATACATTTAAAATCGTTCCGTAAATTTGTCTGCTTTGCAAGGACTTGACCTGCACACTCTCCCACTAACAATCACACTAACACTATACATAGATTCAGTCGCGCTCTCGTTTCACCGGCGATGCGCGCGGCCGACGAGAGGAGGGCGGGTAGGAAGCCTACCCAGAACCGCGTAGACTTAGACGCTCTCGCTCAACCATTGGGCTGTAAAAAACAGAAATTTTAGTCAGCGCAGTTTGTCAGTTGAGAATCTGCATTTTTTTAAAAATCCTGTATCAGATGAAAAGTCTGAAATTTATATTATTTTCACTAAGATACTTGGCATAAAATTGACATGATTCTTTCGTAAAACAAATACGCATTAATCAATACACAGAAGAAAAACAAGTTTTAAGTTCTCACAAAAATATAAGTAAGAAATTATGTGACAAATGTTTAACATGCATATATTATTGTTGGAATGAATGATAGTCAAAGGCCCCTAATTCTGGTAATACCAAACTGAGCCTAGCCTTTTGTAAGATTAATTCATTGATGTACAAAGATTTTTTGTGTTTCCCCTGTGGGTACCCGAAATTACTCGTCGTTATTCTCATACTCCTTCATTGATTTGGAAGTTGGTCGCCTATTCAGTAAAATGTCTTCTTTAATTCTTTTCTTTAAGTCATGCACAGATGTCTTTATAAGACAGTTAAGAGGATTGCGTCACCAGCCAGTCAGTGTATATGAATAATGTTTGAATGCAAATTCAGTCATTAAGTAATACATTAAAATTCAGATGTAAGATAAGACGAGTGAGCTATTGCTGTGGTGGGTTTTTGATTATTGTTGTTTTACTCTTTAATATAAATATTATTATATATTATTTTGTAGCATTTTATTTTGTGTGGTCATCAAATAATGTATTGGTCAAGCCCATTAATTTTGAATTTGAAAATCATATTAATCCGAAAAGTTACTTGTCTGGGTTTTTTTTGCCTCCCTGACCAGGTTGCCATGGCAACCATCAGCACGAGATAGACAGGAAAGGCCATGAGTGATGTTTAATTGAATTCCAGAGTCAAACAAAAAAGTGCTGCCTCATGCCTCTTTCTTCCATTGTTACTCCCTCTCTCTTCTTTCCTCCTTCCCCCCCCCCCCCCCCCCAAAAAAAAAAAGCTTTTGGGCAAAAGCTGAATTCAACTTTAAAACTTTAAAGCTGATAAGCGGGGGGAAATGTGAGACAGGTACCAAAATGAGAATTATATTGTTTATTAGCTTTGCTGTTCTTTCCCTATGTATTTTCTTGGGCTTCTTTCAGACATTACTAGTGGTGAAAGAGTTACAAATGAATTACAAAGGCAGCACAGCAGGCTGGTCTGTCAGTATTTTTGAGGCTGGTGTTGTACACAAGTTGGAACTACCTCTGTGCGTGCGAGTGCATGTGTGTGGGGGCACGCCTCAATTATTGCCGCTGAGCAGTCTGAGAGGAAGTAATGAGTTAATACAATTAAAACTGCATGCAAGCCATCCAGAAGAACAGATAATGCCCAAACACAGTTCCACAGAGGCTTCAAGGAACTCATTGGCTGAAACCAAGTGCAACGTTCCACCAGTTTAAACCAACTGTGACCGGGGTGGGTTGGAAAGGGTTTCTTTTCTTTTCAAATCATGAGAGTGGGGTAGAAGAAAGGTTAATAAATAAATAAAGATATCAATCAATAAAGGTATAAATCCTTTTAGACTCAAACTAAGCAATTAAACTGTACATAAAACACCCCTGGTATGTTATGTTGTTGAAGTATAGCACTCTGAGAGAGCATCTTTAGGGCCTGTTCCACATTCAGAGGCTCCTCATAAGCTCCAGTTGCTCTAGTTCACATCTATTGGCACCAGCCAGGAAACAGGCACTTGGTCTTACACTGATGCCTGACTGCTTCTCTGAATCCGTGATTAGGAACCAGACTGAGATTATAAACAATATTGAGACTGTGTCTTTTCCCCACCATGTTAAAAGAAAGTCATTAATATACAGAAATGTTTGTTATAAAAATCTCATCAACATTCACTGCAGTAATCCTGTATATCTTATTAATAAACCATCTGAAAACAAATTAAGAATTTGTTTGCTAAATATTAGATGTTTAAAAAACGTCTAATTCTCTCTTTATATGCTACCTCTTAGTGATATCATCCGTAAGCACAAGATCAACTTTCAGTGTTATGCGGATGACACGCAGCTATATCTGTCAGGGAGCCCGGGTGAGGATTTTCCGTTGGCTAGATTGGAGCTTTGCTTGAAATATGTAAGATATTGGATGTCCTCTAATTTCCTATTGTTGAATTCTGACAAAACAGAAATGATCATCCTTGGCCAAAAAGGCCATCGTACAAGGTTCAATGACTATGTGCTGAACCTAGATGGAAAGATGATAGAACAGAGTGTATTGCTTAAAGATCTTGGAGTTACAATTGATCCGTCATACTAAAGATATTGCCAGAATAGCATTCTACCACCTGAGAAACATTGCCAAGATTAGACACTTTTTAGGTGATCAGGATGCAGAGAAATTAATCCACGCTTTTGTTACTTCCAGACTTAATCATTGTAATGCTATATTATCAGGTGGCTCAAATACAGCCACAAATGTCCTGAATACAGCTGCTAGGATCCTTACTAGACTAGAAATATGATCACATCACACCAGTGTTGGCTTCATTACATTGGCTGCCAATAAGGCAACGGGTTGATTTTAAGTTACTTTTGTTAACTTTTAAGGCTGTAAATGGACTAGCTCCCTCGTATCTAACAGATATTATAGTCCCAAATGTCCCATCTAGATTACTTCGCTCACAAGAGGCTGGGAATATATATACACCCAGAATAGCCAAATCTAAATCTGGAGGAAGAGCATTTGCATATAGAGCTCCACAACTATGGAATAGCCTCCCAAAATTTGTGTGGAAATCGGACACAGTCTCTATATTTAAAGCAAGATTAAAAACGTTTCTATTCAAACTTGCATATAGTCTATAGGGGGACATTGACAGTGAAGGGACGATGGCTATTACACATTTTTGGTGATAAGAACCATTCCTGTTGTCGCACCACCATTGGTGGTTCCCCCTAGCTGGCTGGGTTCTGCCTAGGTGGGGAGGGATGGGTTCAGACCCTCTTTATTCCCAGCGCTCATCACGGCAGTGACCCTCTTTATTCCCAGGGGTTCCTTAAATTTACCATGGCTTTACTCTTAAACATGTATCATCCCAAGAGAGCAACAAAGCACACAGACCCGATGGATTGATAGCATTTCTGAAAACAGCCTCATCATTGGCTCTTGGCAAAATAGATAGCAGTGCCATAAAATTCCCTGGGTTATGCTGAAATGATAATACGAATAATATATCATTACTAAACTGTATTTTTTCATTAAAATTGCATTTTAAGAATCATTTAAATTACTGACAGTAACATGACAAGAGTTTGAAACACTCCAATTAGTCTACATTTTTGGCATGTGCTACGTGCCTGTGTTAATAGATTTACAAGGAACATTTATGTGCTCTTTTTTTTCATGTCCTCTGGGTTTTAGAATTCTGTGGGCGTGAAAATCTGAGCCATAGATCAAAGCTGACTAGAGTGTAAAGTTCCCTGATGAAGATCATTAGCACTGATCAATTTCAGCTGTTCTACTGGAGAGAGAATTACCATAATTTTACTTTGAAATTATTTTGTTCTAGTATTTTTTTACTGCCATAAATATAAGTATGATTTACTACATGGTGTATAGTGTTGCAATACTGTATTGATATACAAGGCAGTGTAGTGAGGGGGAAAAAATACTCGTTACCTTTTTTTCTAAATCCACTTAAGTTTTTCAATGTACCGTGTGGTTAGCTTTTATGTGTTTTAAAAAGAAACACTTTTTATATCTGATATCAGTTTTGCTGTAAGTTTTATAATGTGTGTGTAAAACTTTCATGCATTTCCTAATTCTGTCTGGATTAGAGATAATATTGTATTTGATAAAGATCTGAATATTCATTTTTTTACTGGGAATCAAGTATGAAGAGATTGTGTTTGAGAAAGCGGTAATGGTCTTATGCTAATGGTCTCTAATTTGTGTACTTTGGATATTCCCTACAAATGAGATGATTTGTTGAAATCGTAGGTCTAAAAATATATTTAATTATGATAATATTTCATGGTCTGCATTTATTATTAAGGTTATGTAACAGTATTTTGGAAATATTTTTCAGTACAGAAAGTGAAAGTTCTTGCATATAGCCATTATATTGGTGAAATATTCAGATGTTACTTTTTCAAAGTTCAGCTACAATTCAGTTCTAAACTTTTGTAAGTCATGCTGATATAAAAGAGTACTAAGGCCATACAGAGCTCTCCGAAGCACCAGGGTAGTTCTCCTAAGGCCCTCTGTCAAGCTCTGCTACAGATTAACTTGGCTCTTGGCCATGGCAGGATAGAAGTCTTTGAGAGGTGTGAGGTACCGTGTAACATCAGATCCTATAGAGTGGAGGGCTACAGAGCCAGCAGCTTAGCTGCTACATTTAATTAGCACATGTAAAGGCTTATCCTTACTATGCTTTTTTAATTATGCAATTATCCTAGTTTTTTGCTTTTGTTAACCATCACCTGAAAACGATTAATTTTTACTTACTATTCGGAGCCTTTCTCAATTCAATTAATCAATTCAAACATGTCTGGGTTTTCAATCGAAACGCTGTGAAAAAAATAGTTTTTTTCACGAGTAATGATGAACTCCACGGATTTCAGTTCTGGATCAAATTTGCTATAAAAACATAATCACAGAGAGAATACACTGGTAAAGAATCAAAAACACAAAGAAAAACATCAAGCTTCTCACATAATGTAGGATATTAAGGGTTGCCATTTTCTCTTGCATACATTAATTAACAAAAAGCACATCACAGTTATGAGAGTTATACCACTAGACTTTCTGGGACCTTCACACAGCATAATGCAACTCAGACCTTTTTTTTACCTTTTCTTCAACTAGGAGGACACGTTCTCCCACCAATACCACCACATCAAATGACATTCATTTGTGTGCACTCTGGTGTGTGGGATCCGAACTCAGGCAGAAACCGCAGTTTTGAACCATGAAACGCAAAGAGTCGCTGCGGCTTTTAAAAATTCTGTACGGCCTATAGACATTAGCTAATAAAAAGCTTGGGTGTTTGTGAGGGCCATTTTTATTACTATTTGACCAGGACCACTGTAAAACAAGTACTTCAAATGAGGAATAGCTAAAGCCAAAACCTTTAGGTGCTAAACAAAGCTCATTACGAAAAATTGTAATGACCAGTAATGACCACCACCACGACCAGACTCACGAGGTGACATCCATTGGCACCAGCCAGGAAACAGGCACTTGGTCTTACACTGATGTCTGACTGGATCTCTGAATCCATGGTTAGGAACCAGGCTGAGATTAGAAACAATATCGAGACTGTGTCTTTTCCTCGCTGTGTTAAAAGTCATTTATATACAGAAATGTTTGTCATACAAATCTCATCAGCATTCACAGTAGTAATCATGTATCTCTTAACAAACCA
The DNA here is from genome assembly GCA_025775045.1 of Hiodon tergisus. Lineage (NCBI taxonomy): Eukaryota > Metazoa > Chordata > Actinopteri > Hiodontiformes > Hiodontidae > Hiodon > Hiodon tergisus. Next base: position 7,897 of record JAOVYW010002826.1, read on the forward strand.
TCTGAAAACAAATTAAGAATGGGTTTACTAAATGTTAGATGTTTCAACTCTAAGGCCTGTCTTGTGAGGGAAGAAATCATGGACAATAAAGTGTATATCTTAAATCTGTCGGAAACTTTGTTGAAACCAGAGGAATGCATAGCCCTTAATCAGGCCGCACCAGAAGGTTTCTCCAGCAGCAAAAAAACTCGCAAGTCTGGTAGTGGTGGTGGTGTTACCACAATTTTCATTCATTTAGCACCTAAAGGTTTTGGCTTTATCTATTCCTAATTTGAAGTACTTGGGCCTGTTCAAATAATGGTAATAATGGTCCTCACAAACAACCAAGCTTTTATTTGCTAATATCTATCAGCCGCCAGGTCCGTATACAAAATGTTTACATGGATTTAGTGACTTTTTATAAAACATGGCAGTTATTGCAGACAAAGTGTTGATTGTTGGAGACATTAATATTCATGTTGATAATGATAGGGATTCATTTAAAAAGTCCTTCATCTCGATTTTGGATATGTTTGGGTTTGTCGAACATGTTGCAGAACCCACGCATTGTCACAACCATACATTGGACCTGGTTATTAGTCTTTGGGTTGATACTGAAAATTTATCAGTTTTCCCATACAACCCGGTACTTTCTGATCACTTTCTTATTACATTTGAAATTCATTTGGTGAATTCCATGGTCCCAGAGCAGAAGCAGTTTAGGAGTCGTTCAGTTAATCCAAGTTTGAAATTTGATCACATCACACCAGTGCTGGGTTACATTGGCTGCCGGGCTGATTTTAAGTTACTTCTGTTAACGTTTAAGACTGTAAATGGACTAGCGCCTTCATATCTAACAGATATTATAGTCCCGTATGTCCCATCCAGATTGCTTCACTCACAAGAGGCTGGAAATCTATATATACCAAGAATAACCAAAACAGTCTGAAGGAAGAGCATTTGCATACAGAGCTCCACAACTATGGAATAGCCTTCCAAAGTTTGTGTGGGAATCGGACACAGTCTCTATATCTATAGCTAGATTAGATCTATTTAAACTTGCATATAGTCAATAGGGGGACTGTGACAGAGAAAAGATGGTGGCTATTAGAGATTTTTGGTGCTAGGAACCATTCCTGTTGTCGCACCATCACTAGAGGTCCCCCCCCGTTGGCTGGGTTTTGCCTTTGGTGGGGCTGGATGGGTTCGGACCACCTTCATGGTCATGTGTCATTTCCGGCACTCACCCGCTTTGTATGCTGCCATAGATATATTTAACTGTGACCACTCACAAAGTTTTACTTTTCAAATTACGTAACTTGAGATCATACTGTATCCATAGGTAAGCATTAACAATGTGCTATCTCTCTCTTTTGAGCTATCATTTGAGGGATCCTGCAGGACTGCATCTCCCACCATAGCAACCAATAGACCCTTTAGACTGTACTCCAGCCATCCGGGCCCCCACCCCTCTCCCAGATATCACAATGTTTTGGATTTTCCCTCAACTCTGCTCCTGGAAGCCAGCACACACTATGGACATTAGATTTGTGCATTATTTCAGCTCCTAGTGCCAGCCAGCAGAGGATGGGCTCTCCCTTTAAGACGAGCTCGTTTCAAGGTTTCTTCCTGCCAGCCTAGCGAGTTTTTTCTTGCCACTGTTGCCACTGGCATGCTTTCGGGGGTCAGGCCTGGAAAATATTGTATTTCCCTTCACTGTAAAATGTCTTTGTGATACGGAAACATGTGAAAAGCGAATCTAAAATATAAATTTATTGACTGAAATGGATTTATCTAAGAGCTGGTGCACAGCTGCAGGGGGGAAAAAGAAAAGTTACTTTATAGTTACTTTATAGTCCGCTACCACTCGCCTCAAGCCTTTCTGGGAAAGCCAAGACCTTCCAACTCCCCAGGGAACCCTAGAAGACCAGGATGGCATCCAACCTGGATCCAGAGGGGAGCAACTGACAGCAGCTTGACAGCTGGCTCCAGTGGCACCAATGGGACCAGCTCCCTGCAGGGCACAGTCGCTGGAGCAGAGGCTGGAGCATCCCCCTCAGACAGCATTCAGTCACCAAGCTGGCCCACCTTCAATTCAGTAGGGTAATTCTCCAATGAGGTGCGGACTTTGTGCTGTTTGACCTGTTTGACCTGTTTGACTGCCAACCTCCTTGGCCCCTCTGGTGTCTTTGATGTCAGTACAAGAAATGGCCAGACTTTGGAAAGATTTTGGATCCTAGAGGGGAAGAACGAGAGTTCACAACTCTATCCTAAAGAGAATGATAAGAGGTCACTACAGTATTACAATAAAGTTTTTCAGAACCACAGTATTGCCGTTTGCCTGGGCAGGTTTGGTTCCCTCAGGTGAGAGGCTAGACGTGTCCTATATGAGAATGGTGTGTAGGAGGAGCCAGTAAATGTAACCTCGACCCAACAGCAGTGGACTACAGCCTATACAGTAGTAAGACCTGACGCTAGGGCATGCCATGCGTTAAAGCCCCTTTGGAGATTTTATTTACTCTATAGGGCAAGGACCACAGATCAACTAAATAAATTATGTCAAAACATAAGATAAAATAATAAATAAACAAGGTGATTTTATTGTTGGCATCCCTTAAGTACACATTAAGATGCCAACGAATCAACTAATAGTCTTTATGGTAATCTCGACATACATAGCTAGATGGAACGAACCCTGCTGAAATGCCCTAGTGGATGCCAAAGAAAACCTTTGTTCATGTAATTGCATGAGAACGCTCCATAGCCAGAGGGGGCTTGTTTTGTGTGCCAGTCTTCCATAAGAGATTGTTGCCAAAACGTCCTCCCTCCGAGAAGAGTGAGAGTCTCCACCAAGGGTGAGACATTTAACATAAGAAGGTAGAAAACCGGCAGAAACAAAAACTTTTGGTTTTGATGATGATTTTAAATATAAAAACAAAAATGACAGACTAATAAAAGGAATATCAAGGATTATACTGGAACCCAGCTAATTAGCATCAGCCTTTTGAAACCATAACAGTTTTGGAATGGTCCTGCCTTTATTATGCTTCTCAACAGGCCTTCCAGTAGACGATTTCTATTTGCAAATCCAAGACTTTATTAAATCTTTTGAATCTTTAGAATCATTATGAAAATCTCTGTAACTCAGTTGGTGGTGTCTGGTTCAAGAGAAATCGGTGTTGGGAAACCAGTGCACATTGTTATATCTTGTGTTGATAATTTTAAAGAAAATAAAATGGAGTGTAAAAAAATCTGGAACCCTTTTTAATTAATAAGACTTTTCAGCATTTAAACTTGAAACAATAACCTAATGAAACATAATTTATTTTTGTCAACAGCACACAAAAAACAGTCTCAAACTTAAAGTAAATCCATGTTCTTTCTCTGTCACTGAATTGCATTACAAAAACAAGCTCAAATATCTTAATTTTGAACAACATTATTATTTTAAACATAAGTTCCTATTAGATGTATAAAGAAATAACTATATTATATATCTGTGTGTAAGAAAACCGCCAACCTCACATAACGCATTCAACCCTAGTTGCATTCAATTGCTTGGGCAACACAATGCCAAGACGGCAAACTGGGCTACAAGCCACATTTTGGAAAAGATTTTATGCCACGAAATAAATTAATCTCAGAATGCAAGCATAGGTATGCTCTCGCCTTTTGCAGTGAGCAATGCTGAGAAGGAAGCAAATAACATAATGGACTTCAGCGGGATATTTATAATGTAAAATTTAGAGCTAAGAGAACCACAAATTTTATATTGATGTCTTTCAGCATATTCAGGGTTGCAAAAAATGTATGGTGGTAAGCACTAGTGCAATATGTTAGGAGAGCACAGTTGCAGCTAAAGTAATCCAGTTCTTTTTCAGGTTGGCCCTTTTATTTGAGCAAATCTCATTATATTAATTGTGTTATATACATTTTGTTGCTTGCAGCGACAAAAGTGTCAGCCCGTTTAAAGCCCTTAGCAAGGATCCAGTAATGTCACTGATAGTTTGGTTGAAGAGGGTCTTTGTGATTTGCTGTGGTAACAAATTATTTCAGTGGGAGGGCTGGACCAAGTGGACAGTTAGCAACTCCTGCAGAAACAGAGTGTGATACCATTCAGACAAGAGGTGCCAGGAAGATTGATATGTCTTTGGGGCTTCCACGTTTAAATATAGGGTGGGCGGTCACATCCTGTGGATTTGGGCTTGTCATCAGTAGTGCAGGATCCACTGAGCATATTCTATAACTTTGTTGGTGTTGTCTATCTTAACCCAGCTAGTTGCAAGAAAATAGGAGGAACATCTACATCTTTGCTGCAGGGGTCAAGCTAGCCATTTCCAGTTAGATTGAAATATGACAGTGATGCCCAGTTGCTAGTTGTTATCTGTGCGTGAAATGTGTGAATTTATTTAATGAGTGCCATCATTCTCCTCCTGCCAGTCCAGCTGTCTCTTTATATTTTCCTGGTCTCAGTCTGTAAATTTTGGATGTATTCATGATCTGTCACTTAATTCAGACTAGAAGTAGCATAACTAATCTGAGTATCTCCGTATTACTTACATAATGTGATTAAAAATGTTACTGTTACCTTCTTGTCAAGGCAGAGTGGCCATATTAGGGTCCTCGTCAATTCTAAAAGTGATTGTAGGGTGCGAGAAAGGCCTGGAGAGCGGTTGAGTAATCCATCTCCTTTCCCAAAACTTAAATATAGTCACACTTTATGATGGTTACATGTAATCTGTGAGTCAGACACTGCGGTTTTATTTCCTCAGCTTGGTGTAATTATAGCTGACACCATCTGTGATTAACTAGCACTTTACCTCTCTGCATTTTCGTCATACCATGAATAATTCTGAAATAACATGGATTAACAATGTCAAAAAAGGTATACAGTGGGAAGCTGTGTGCATTTGTGTGTGTGTGTCTGTACACACACTTCACCAAACAGGAGCATAGCAGCATTTGGTTTAAAAGATTTACTCCAGTGTAAATGTTATCGTATAATAATCTTCTTTCAGAGAAATAAAGACCACATGTTCACACCACATGAATGAATGTGAGGACTTATATCAAGATGTATAGCTTGGAGGGCTTAATAAGTAATCACCATGCTAGTATATGGCTTTAGGGTCAGTAATACCCTTACTTATGAAGTGCTACTGTGATTATCAGCTGTATCCATTTGTGGATGCTGTTTTTTGATATTGTGTTTGGACTATTTAGTAAAAACACTGATACCATGTGCTACAACCATAGCAGTGAAGTAGCAAAACAGCCCAGGCATTATTATTATCAGTCTTTTAATGGAGAAAAAATGTTGGGGGAAAAACGTTAACACAAAGGCGATGTTTAAATACTGTGAAGTCTATATAATTATAGAGTCTCTCTAGAGCGAAATGCGAGAGCCTAGTCTTAACTGGTCTGCTAGAGAAGCTGCAGCCTGGCAGCTACCTGAACCTTACACAAAGCAGCACCTGAAGGAGACACACAGAGAGTAATAGTGATAAGGACAAGGAAAGAGAAGCAAAAGACAGGAGGCAAAGAGAGAGAGAGAGAGAGAGAGAGAGAGATAGAGGGAGGGGGGGTGGCTTTTGTTTACCTCACTTCTTATCAATCGGTGACATTTAGCTATTCATTGAACAACCCTGCTAAGAAATCTGTTGATTCTCATTACCACAGCTATGATATAGGTGAACCTTTTCTCAGCCCTGAAGCCCAAAATGTGCTTTGGCGATGGTGATGGTGAGGGAGGAAAATAAAGCAGCACATTACTGTTAACCACTGCTCCTGACAGGCGTCATATTTTCACACAAGACTATGTGCAATCTGAGACCATACTCCAGTGAAAGCTCCCCAGTGTACTGAACACATCAACAGCACAAAACAGACAGGAGTCCACGGAAGAAAACAGTTTAAACAACATCCACCAAGGTTTTTTTGTTTGCCAGAAAAATAGTGTGCTTTAAAATTGAGTGCAAAAATTTGGGATTGCTCCCCCTTGTGGATACACAAATGCACTAATAACCAAAATAACCACAGCCTTGCAGGGATGGCCTGCACTATCAAAATTTAAGAGTAGGATATTTCATTTACTTACTATCATAAAACATTGATAATATCTATAATAAGAATAATAATATTAATAATAATAAATATAGTTGTGAGCAGCAATCAAGTAGCTGTAGAAAAACATTGGTGAATTGGGCCTTAGGCACCCACGCTACCGAAGTGAATGTGTGGCATCACAATCTTGCCAAACATCATTCTGAAATGCCAAAGATAAAGTCAACGTGATTTGCAGTACCTGAGAATTTTGAAACATCACATCTCTTGCAAAAAGGTTTAAAAAAATGTATTTCCATTACCATTATGAAAATGAGAATCTGTAAAATTGATAAGCTTGTATAATTTAGCCATCTTTCAGCTGCGTTTGCAAAAGAGAACAGCGTTGCATAAACAACCCATACTTTTAAGCCCATCTGTATGGGATTTGAAATGCAATTGAGAGTATAGCATTTCTATGGTAGTTATTTAGCAACTTAGTCGTGTGGCACTAAAAGACATTAGTGCCATATGGTTTTCACAATTCTCTCACAATGTATTTGTTTGGCTATCATGGCAATGTAGTCACCATATGAGATACTGAACAAACAAGTGTCATGGTCTGGGGCTGCATGAGTGCTGCCGGCACTGGGGAGCTATGAGGGAACCATGAATGTACTGTGACATACTGAAGCAGAGCATGATCCCCTCCCTTCGGAGACTGGGCCGCAGGGCAGTATTCCAACATGA
>JAOVYW010002827.1:0-11170 GCA_025775045.1 Hiodon tergisus
CAAGCTGAAAACCACCATGTACTTTGGCGTGTGGAGAGCCTCGGACTGCCATATGACAATCATCAGGAAAAAGTTGCCAAGGACCGTCACTACGTACAAAACAGCCAAGAAAATGAAATAGTATTCAGTGTTCTGCCAGGACTGAAAACCGGCGATCAAGAAGCCCACTGGCCTGGCAAATGTCGTGTTCCACTCCATTGATGATAGCAGGTGGGAGATGACACAATGTTGCCTTACCTGGATCAGGAAATTTTTAAAAAGGAATCAAGGGGCCGAGCTCCTTACAGTAGAACAGTAGGGTATTTCAGAGAGCGCTTAAGCCTGTTTTAATGCCAGCGGCAAGGTTATTCCCTGCACAAAAAAACGGCACAAATGACAAGACACTCTTAGATTCCCCCATTATATGGATCAGGCACCTGTCAGGGGACATTTTTGTGTGTATGTGTGTGTGTGTGTCAAATGGTGTATCTAGAGAGAAGTCAGGCCGCTTTTAATGATGTTCACATTACCAAAAAGCTAAAGCAAGTTTTGTCAAAACAATGCTGATGGGTGGGGGGTAAATTGCATCATATTTTGGCCCCAGCGTATCCTGCAGTTCCCCTCCAGCACTAACATGCACCATCTAGTTTTGCAGATTCAAGCACAGCAGATATTCCGAGAGACAGAGGGAAACGTCTTTTTACGTCACTACAGGGCATCTGGGTTGGTTGCCTCACTGTTCATAGCGTTCTCACAAAGCAGAAGAAAAGGACAATAATGTCAGATCGAAGCATTGTGCCACTCCTGGCCTGAAAGGGAGGGAGGCAGACTGAGGGTTTACGTTGTTTGTTTGGCAAGGCAAACTTAAAGGGATTAAGGTAGTTAAATAGGAGCTAATTTAATCTATGTAATCATTTTTTAATGTTATCAACATAATGTTTTTGTCATAAATATTTTTTTTAATTCCTCCACAATCTATAAAGAGCATATATTTTTATTTCACCGTTGACTCCCTGTGTGTTAGCTAACAGCATACCGCACCCTAGGTGAAAAAGATTATTTTAATTGCAAAGGCTCTCAAGATAACTCCTGGTAAACTTGGGTAGTGTGATAATCATAACCAACATTCTTAAGTTCTTTAAAGCCAGTAAAACGATTCAGGTTTACAGTTGCTCATATTAGCCACACAAGGGTCACACAGGTCAGATAGAAATGCAAGGTTTGGCATTGAGACCCTCCAAGGTCATAAGTCTACCATCAAACCCCTACGAACAGGCCAGGGGGGAGGTCCGAGTCTGGGTAGCAGAGGTGTTCCAGCCATTGTAGGGGAAGGATTAAAGACCCCTTGGATGTCCTGGCCCCTGGGCAGCTCCTCTTTGAGACAGCCGGTAGCAGGGCAGCGGTGCCAGCTGTGGTTGCAGTGCGGATCCCTGAGGCAGGGATGGCAGGGCTGGGGCTGACCTATATATTAAACATGCTAAATTGAAATATCAGAATTTGATTAGTCTACACCCTCCTCCAGTTACAGCCGTGAGTCTGTTGTGATAGGTCCCTACCAACACTGCACACATATACATTTGGCAATATTTGACCATTGCTCTGTTTTTTTTTTAACTCTTAAAACTCTCATGGCCTGATTATTAAAGTTATTTTTTTTATATTAAACGACAATAAAATTTGATTAAAAGGCAAAAGGTTTTTTTGCAAGAAAATACACTGAAATTTGAAATGGTGACAAATAAACTTTTATTCACAGACCGAAGCCCTTGTCGCCAGGGACTGGGTTTAGTAGGGGAGACACGGTTATGTATTATTTTGCACGAGCAGAAATCTGCCGTGTAAACAATGAACAATGGAGGCGATCATTCTTTGCAGGAGAGTTTCATATCCAGGACATGGTCAGGTAATTTTCAGTGAGAACAGCGGGGATTCTTTGTCTCTTGTGAACTGGACTTAACCACACAGTTAATTAATATTAAGTTATAGGACCTCCCTGGGCAAAACTTCCGATCTGAGAGAGGCTCAGGCATAAAATGGGTTTTCCTCGTGCTTAAGTTTCTCTCTCTGTTACAGAAAGCAATGTCAGACAATGGCAAGAGTAGACACCGCTTTTGAATGCACACTGGCAGTTCCTTCCGGTGCCCTAAAAGTGGACTGACCTATTACTCACAATTTATTACCCATCTTGTTCAATGTGACTTGCATATCATACCATTTTAAACGTCTTCAGTTTACACAGGGTTAATCGGACTCGATATATGGGCCTACTGAATGCATATTATTCAAATGTGACAATATTCAGATAAATATTTTAAAATTATGATAAATCCATTTTCATAGCATGTAATGTCAAATCTTAACCAGTCAGGCAAAAACAGACCACCAACAGACCAATGTCAAAAACATCATTACATTTTTCCAGAATAACCAGGGGTTGTTGTTAGGATTCTACCGTTTGTTAAAGGCGCGTTAGAACCAAAAACAAAATTCTTCCTCAAATGAATTTGTTCTGCATTTGAAGGACCTCTCTTATGTACATTCAGCCTGGTGATGTCAGCACACATGATGGCCAAAACTGGGGATCCAATCATAGGGAATTCTAATAGCAGAGAACAATTAAGCATCATTCTAGAATAAACATTAAATCCCATGGTTACAAATGTTTTGTGCGTTTCAGACAGATTAAAAAACAGAGGTTAAATCCAATATTAATTTTTACAGCTATCTACAAGTTATTAAATATACAATATATAATATAAATAATTATGAATATAAATAATATAATATATATATAAATTATAATATAATAAATATAAAAACATATGAGGTATTTCTACTTTCATATCGATTACATTTCTATTGATCATAGTCTGTGTTTTTAAGTTACTATACATATAACTTTGCTAAATATTTCCATTGCACGTTTTCCAAATGCAACATTTTGAAGCATTGTTACATTTTTACCCCACAGAGAGCTTGAAAATGATAAGATTCGAACCCTGGTCTCCCACGAGGGCATGGCCAAACCATTAAAAGGTCCAGAAGCTACCCTATGGTCATCCACAGGTGGCCACATGCAGACTTCTGGCATCATCGTAGCATCCTGAGAGGCATCTCTGACCTCATCGAGATTCATACTCCCATTTCCCATGGCAAAGGCAAGCGCAATTTTCCCCTCACCAGAAACCCAGGCCTATCAGCAAAATCAGTCACAATCAATCACTACAAATATATATATATCTCACCTAAGCCTATTATCTGGGCAACTAAGTGACTTCAAGGGGCCACCGTTTGACCAAGATTTTACAGAAATGGCCATGAGCTTTGACCCATATCGTGAGTGTTAAGGTAGTATTCAGTACATGCTATAACCGTCTGCTAAATGCTGCATGATCTATTCAGTATTGAGGCAGGAGATGTTGTTGTTATGTTTGTCATCCAACGCTTTCATTTACTATTATGCAAGAAATAGTTTTTTTTTTTTAAGGTATGCGTTTTATTATACCTTCTTTAAACTTATGTAACAGGCTTTTATTTATTATACCTTCTTGATACAGAAAATTATTACACACAGTATAATATGTAATATGTAATGGTCATCTTAATGTCTATGAGCTTTGTAATGCGTTCGTTACCTTATCCACTCAGATTTAGACAGATAACATTTTAAAAACTGCCTGCATCAACCCTTAACACCCATTTGGGATTTGAACCAAAAAAATCTGGTCATGTGCCTAGTGATGGTCAAAAGCACGAACAAAAGGAGTCCAGAAACTTTAAGATGCCCGAAGACCAAGTGTCCCTACAAACTAAGTATGCACAGTTAAATTATCGCCTCTCAGAGGATAGACGGCTCCAGTCCTCTCTGACTGAGCATGGCTTGTCAAAACACACAATTCCCCTGCTCAGGTGTGGCGCTCTTAATTGAACTGCTAATGATGAAGTTTGCTGGCTTCGCTCAGGGGGTCCTAGGGGCAGGGGGGTGACAGCAAGCTGAGAATGATGCCATACTCGAGATTATCAGTGTCAGCGTGCACATCCAAGTGTTGTTGGGGCACCCAAGGTTAAAAGGTGAGAGATGGAAAGGTTTGTTTTAGCAAGGTTATTGTTTCCGATGGGCTCACATCCCATTTTTGGTCTGACAGAAAAAGCTACTCCTGGATTAGTAAACATTGAATGGCATTAACTGATTCTCAGATTCCTAAAAAATATTGTTACGTTTGTGTACAGAGAATATACATCATGTCGAAGCCAAAAACAATATCCATTTGCTCTGTATATCATTTCATTCTTCAGTTATAAATATGATAAATGACAATTAATTTGTGACAATGTGCAGATTAAGCCTTAAAACAGGCCTAAATCTAGTATTTGCACAACCAAAAGCAAAAATTATGATACTATATCAGAAAACAATTAATTAAAATAAATATGTGCAGAAGCTGATATTCATGGGGAGGTAATGAAAAATGATTCAGTGTCTAGAGTTGTGAGACATGATGCAGGAATAGACTGCGGCAGAATACACAAGCAGAAAAAGTGGTGAACTGTAAGGGAAGGTAATCACGAAGGTGATCAGAGTCTTTCCCGCCTCCTAAGAGCACAGCCAAACCGATGTGGGCGGGCCTTCTCATAGAGGAATGATGCTGAGGCAGGGATCATTTGGACCAGCCAGCCGCGAATCAGGGGGGCGGAGACCGGGGCAGGTCATTGATGCCTTAACGCACTCCCCCTAGTGGTATGGGCGCCCATGATCGAATTTGGAAATAAGTCAATTTTTTACCCACTAAATTAAAATAAAATTAAAATAAAAAACATTATGTTGTTTTCTTCAGGAGTAACACGACATTCAGAAAGAAACGGCGGAAAATGGTCGGGGTCTGCCGCTTTAGCAGTCAAAGAGCCAAGTCTTTTCAAACACACAACATCTTTTACTCAATATGAATCAACAAACCCTTGGTATTGTAAGAACCAGCACAAGTGGCATGGTGGCTTGGTGGTTAGCGCTGCTGCCTCACAGCGCCAGGGGTCCTGGATTTGAGTCCTGGCCTGTCTGTGTGGAGTTTGCAAGTTCTCCCCGTGTCCATGTGGGTTTCCTATGGGCCCTTCAGTTTCCTCCCACCGTCCAAAGACTTGGATGGAGGAACCTGTGTTGGTGCTGCTGACCAGCACTTAAATATTGTCCGTTTTTGAGACTCTGGTGACCCATTCCTCACCCATTCCTGATCAAGGTTGCGACTTTGAAAGTAAACTCATTTGTGAGATGTTAATGGACATTCAGAAGTCAAGAACTTCTCCATATCGTCACCAAGAGGAACCACAGCCAGTACGGTTCACCAGACCTAGTTGGACATGGTATGGGGTTTCATTCGGTTGGGTCCTACATTAGAGATAATCTGGTGCCATTTTGAAAAATGGCACAAAAAAAAACTAGAAAAATTTGTCATACCAAATTAGGTGGAAAAAAAATGTTAATTGTTGTTTGTTGTTTGCATCCAGTCTTTAGACGCAAGGGGAAAATTAGTGAATTGGTGATAATGTGATGTTTATTATTGACTCCTCAGGAAGGCTAGACAAGAGATATCCCCTATGTCTTCATCAACTGTTTCCCATGAGGCCCAGGTAGCTATAAATGCCACTGGTCTCTGTGTCTCTTTCAGGGTTCAAAGCTGCGTATATTGTGTAAGTACGGTTTTACTATTCGACGGCTATGTTGAGGGATCTGTAAAAAGAGTTATTTTGTGCTTATCACCGCCAAATCTTTTTATGCTTGCAAAAGTGACTGAGTGACTGAGTCTGAAAAAGACCCTCACCCAGGCGCACACTGAGTCCAGATCAGGTATAGCGCTCGGTATAGCGCGGCGACGGTGCTCCTGCAGGCTGGACGACGTGCCTCTCCTCTACACGACGTAGAACCTATCGTGCAGGGTTTTTAGCTTTCAGAGTGTAAGAGAGAAGGGTGGCTTGAAGCTGGCATGAGTTGAGGAGACTGGTTGTATTCGCAATGCAATCACAGCTACTTTCGATATGAGAATGACACGTTACATTGCAAAGAGCGACTAGGCAAGATGCGTTGGCACAACTCTCCCTGATTCCAAACCAGGGAGAAAATATTAAACTATGATTACATTTTTTTACATTTTAATTTTATTTTTAAATAATAGTAATGCTGATAAAAGCAGTGATGATACCATCTAGATATGGAATGGCAGGCAGCTGCCTAGTTATTTGACATATTTTATACATTCTTGTGGGTAATTATAGGGAAGAAATTCCATCAGAAAAATTGCAGCTTAAAAAACGTAATGTTTTCTTTTTTGTGGTTTCCCGTGCATTTATACTATGCAAGTTGAATTTTGGTCTCTTGTTGTCTCGTTTGTCTTGCAGGCATCTGGACAATGGCAACGTCAAATAGCACAGCGCAACGTGTCTCAGAGTTCATAATCACTGGCTTCGACCACCTGCCCAACCACAGGCTCCTGGGATTTCTCATTCTTATCACATACTCTCTCGTATTAATGGGGAGCTCTGCAAACATTTGCATTGTCGTGACAGACAGACGTCTGCACAGGCCCATGTACATTTTAATTTGCAATCTGGCCCTCGTGGACATCATGTTCACCACTAGCGCCAGCACGACGATGATCTCAGTACTGCTCGCCGAGGTCAAAACTATTTCTTATTACTCGTGTATTTCCAGGATGTACATTTACCATCTAGGCGACATCGGCGAGTGCCTGGCTCTAACCTTGATGGCGTTCGACCGCATGCTCGCCATCAGCCACCCTTTAAGATACAGCAGCATCCTCACCAACAGGCGGACCCTTGTGCTGATTTTTCTGACCTGGCTGCTGTCCTTTGCCGCCATGGGGCCCGTGGCTGGCATCGCTGACCGTCTCCCTTACTGCCAACCCATAGTGAAGTATGTGTTTTGTGACTATCCGGCCCTGGTGAGGGCGGCCTGCGTAAACCCTGAAGAATATTTCTTGGTGTCTACGATCGTGGCCATGTGGCTGATTGCTGGACATTTCCCCTTGATCATCTCGACATACGTGAAGATCATCTACACCGTGGCGAAACTTTCCAACAGGGGGAAGGATAACAGCCAGCTGATCAGCACCTGCCTCAGTCATTTCATTGTTGTGGTCTGTTATTATTTGCCCAAACTGATCTCGGTGCTGCTGACGAGAATCGGTGTGTCCCTGACCCTTACGGAGCGCAACGCTATGTTGATAGTTTCCACGCTGGTTCCTTCCCTAATGAACCCAATGGTCTATTTTCTACGGACAAAGGAAATACGCAACCGCCTCATAGAAAAAGTCAGGGCAAATCGCGTGAGAGCTTTAAAGTGAAATTTTACAGCAGTCTTTCTGTTTAGTTAATTTTTCCCGTCAGTTTGGCAGTGATGAGCTCATGCGTATCTCATGATCATTATTATATTATTGTTATTTTAAAAGGGCAGGTGGTGTAGTGGTTAAGATGACAGGCTTGTAACCGAGAGGCTCGGTAATTTAGATTCAGCCTGCCGTTGAGGACAAAGTGCTCTGGCTGGTACCCTCGTTCAGACTCATTAATTGCAAAGTCAAGCTAAGCACATACCATCCATGTCCTGATTCTGTAATTGCAAAAACCAAGGCCCATATACAAGGTTTTGCCTGTACAGAAGATATGCTTGTTAAATTTAAAAACTAAAAAAGAAAACCTACTGCTGTCGTTACTCAAATTACATTGCTGTATAGAATGAAGGACTGAATGTCGTTTATTTTAGAGAACCAAAATACAGACATTTTGAAATGTATATTTTTTATGAGTGTTTGGGATACATTTAAAGGGTAAGGAAACTTCTGGTGGAGTCAGGTTTTATTTTGGACTGACATGCCCTGCCAATTATAGATTTTCTAAGTGTAGCACAAATTCACCATACAAAAACCTTGACTAAAACATGCATTTCAAAGATATTTGCACATAAGCGTTGAGACACACCAGGATCGTCACTGTCCATAACTTTTAACAAGTTCGGGTAAATGTTTTACGCTCTGTGACTTTGAAGATTATTTCAATCGAAGTAGTAAGCTAGGAAGCCGTGCAAAGGTTAGCGTCAATGACAGTCCCAGTGGTGGACATTAATTCGATTTACTAATGCTCTCCAAACTGAACTAATTCCCAAAGTGTTATCATCCAGCTGCACCACGTATTCAACCATTAATTAGATAATAACTTTCTACACCCAGAGGGACAGAGCTTAGGCCCTTAGGAAGGGGGGGGATACATATAACAAATGTTATGAATATGAGTGCATTCTTTCAACGAAGCTTTTAATGCCCTTTAGTACAGATACGTGATAGAACAATTGGTCCCATTGATGAAAGATACATAAAGCAGAAAAAAAGTGTAGCGGGATAAAATGATGTAAAACGCTGCTGTTCAGGATTGTGGATCATTTTAATATGCTGGCTAATGTATCAGATTTGATTAATAAAGATTTTGCACATTACTGTTGGCTTCTGGAGTTTAGTCACTGAGAGGAAATGGTGTTGTGAACCACTTCAAGTTTTGCCTGTTTTATTTTAACGAGTTTGTCAAAATATAAAATGAGTAAAAGGCTCCAGGGAAGGCCCCTTATTTACTGAAGTAGGAGCCAATGAGTGAATTATAAAAAGTAGTCTTTAATAAAGGTAACACAATAATGAAAAACATAAACCCATTTGAGGTCCTCTTGAGCTCAGATTTGGAAACAGCTCCATTGTTAGACAGTTAGTCAATGGTGTGTTTGCCAGCCTTAGCCAGTCAACAGTGTCTAACACATTAGAGGGCTCTGCTAACTGCCTGGCTACCAGTCTGTGACAGCTCTTTATGGGAAATGTCACAAGCTGTGCATGTGTAGATGTGAATTTTTTTTCCCCAAGGATGTCTCTAATCTTTGAAAGAATTCCCCTGGGGCTATCACGTACTGTAAGCAACATCAGAAGGCAAAGGTTTTGCCACTAATAGTTCGCTTTGTGTAGGCCTGACCGTACTGCATGGCAGCATGCTTAGGTCACAACTCTCCTCAGTCCTGACCCCTCAAAGTAAAAACCTATTTAGACTGTACCTTACAGAAGGATTTTTACTGACTCCTAATTGATCTCATTGTTGTCTGAAAGTGATACATAGTGCTTTCGGAATTAGACTTTAGCATTTTATCCTAAACCACGCCCCATTTTCATGATGGTACACACTGCAGACGGCTGTGCTCTGTTGCAGTATTGATGCTCAGTTAATATATTTCTGTTTGCATTACATGCACTTCAGTTGCTATGGATAACAGCATCTGCTGATCAAGAGAAAGGTTGCTACAGCTGCATGAAAGGATATTTTAAATATAATGGCTTCTTAACTGAGAGATATAAACAGACCTGACTTATAGCACTGATTTAATACAGGCTTACTAGTAACCAATTTCACACAGAAACCACTCTCAGAAACAATTAAATGGACACCGTTTTGTCTGTTCCACAAAGCAGATATGACAGGTCTCTGTGTTTTCCACTCGGGAATAGCTAGTAGTGTTGTATGATACTTCTGCAAGAATTAATCTGAAAATGCATAAATGTTTCATGTTTGCAGAAGCCCCTGTCCAGGGTTTCCATCCTCTATGTTGAGAGTCCTTGTGTCAGATAACTACATTTGAAAGGTAATGCCAGGTGTGTGTGTGTTGGATTAGCAAAAAGAGCAATTTGTTGCATCACCTCTGCCATTGAACGTTAATTGGCCACTCCTGACCATGATTGCTATAATCTTAATTGGGCTGCTAATGATGGGGTTGGCTTTTCTCTGTGGGACTTGAGAAAGGGTAATGACAAGGCAACAACATAGCATAGAATGAGGTAATCTGTCAGCTCATTAGTGCAAACGTACAATCGAGAGATGATATGACACAGGGGAGATGGACCGGTAAACTGGCTTTCCCAAAGCCAATCATGCAACCTCAGTTTAATAGTTGACAAAGTCGGAGGTGAAAGCTTCTGTGAATTTTGTGTGCTTTTTGTGTAATTTGTTTGCAATGAAGATTTTAAAAGAATTGAATGAATGTTGTTACACATTGTTTTTCAGAGTAGCTGCAATCTTTCATTGACCCATCTAAGAGTTAAAATCAAAAAGAAACAGGACTTGGACTAATAACTATCTTTTAAAACTGACTTTGCCATCACAGTCCCATTGCTCTCTGGACATTATCAATGTTAGTAACAATAATAATATTGTAATTAGTAAACACTATATTCTAATTGGTGCATTTGAATAACAGATTATATTGGTTATTTGCAAAAGTGTCATAATATATCGTACAAACGTGCGCAGATACCCTCATAACGTAATATTGTAATGTTTACCTGACTGACTCACTGCTATTTTTATTTTTATAAGGTTAAAGTCAGTGATGAAATATCACAACCCATAAACAGGGGTATAATTTTCCCATTTTCCAACTTTCCAAAGTTATGCTTATAATTACGTACCATTCCAGTCATTGATCACTTTGTGGCAGTATAATACAATTTAGATTGTGTCTAAATGCTAGAAAAGTAACATTTAATTATCATTTGTAAAGTCTCATAAAATACAACTTGAATGCTGAATTCTAAATAGCAATGGGATAATTATTTATACAGAAGAACTGTAGGGAAGGAACAAGTAAGGCCTGTCTCTTGAACATGGGGGTACAGAGGTATTGAATGAGCATGCTTTTCTGCTTTTTTTTAAAGGACCAACGTATGTGTTTTTCAGTGATGAGCGTATCTATAACCACTGCTAATTTCCTTTGACCTCTGAACCCATTTGACCTGCTGTTTTGTCCAGCTTTATGTTGGACAGTCCGGTTTTCACACATCTGCCTCCATCCTTTCCAAACCTAAACGGGACACACATTTGTCCTTTTTCATCTTGAGAAACACCCATAAGTTTATCCTACTATTTTGTATATTTCTGCAAACGGAGCCAAGAGTGTAGCACACAGCTCCAACGTTGGTTTGTTCTGCCGGTGGCTCGGACGAGAAAGACAGTACAACTATACCGCTGTGTGCGTTTGAGTCAGTTCATCATACCTGCACATTGGCTATTGGCAGGTGGAACTGGCACTGACCAAAGAATCCTTTCTCCATTGGGCGAGGACACTGCCACTTCCGGGTTCTTCCATTCGGTTTGTGTAATTCTC
>JAOVYW010002831.1:0-14453 GCA_025775045.1 Hiodon tergisus
TTATTATTGTTATTATTAAAAGTTATAATCATGGATCAGGTTTTTGTGAAATACCTGCAAATACTCGAGAAGTGGGTTCAAATGATCTCTATCTATCTATCTTTTTAACTTTGTGGCTCAGTTAAACTAAACTTGAAATGTAGTCGTATGAGATCATCATCATCCGGGTCTTTTATTGCTACTGACTGTCACCCCTCTGTGAAGTTGTGACAACATTAAGGCCCATCAGAAATTCAAGGCAACATGGAAGAACTACTCAGTTCTTTCTATTAGTTTAAATAAATCGGCATATCGTATCAGATTCATCCAAAGAGACATCATGTCTTCTGTTTTATAAGTCTTGAATAGGCGGAACAGACCCGTGACGACAGGAGGCGGTAAGAACGGATTACCCAGAGACTCAATAGCGACGTTCAGAATTTTTGTGTAGGAACGGAGAACTGAACTAATAAACTGGAGTAAGTGTCCGCTGGATCTGGGATTACAGATTTTGAGGTAAATTATCGACATCTAAAAACAATTTAATTCACCCAATTTATTCAGGAGTAAAGTTAACCATTGGAGTCGTGGGAAGTCGCTGTGCAGCTAGTACGCGCATTTGGTCAGAGCCTGCGCTGCCGCCATATTGAAGCGAAGTACTAGTGACTGACTGGCTGGGACTAAACTGACAAGAGAGTCTCAAGCTAAAGAGAGTTGGGGGGGCTGCCGCGGCTGGTGACGCAGGAAAAACACCCAAGAGCAGACAAAAAATCCAAGGAAGCGAGACCATCGTTACAGGCAGATTACATGCGAGAAAACTCCATACGAGATTCGTGGATGAAATTAAAACCGACTTTACTGATTCACACAGACTCTGGAGTGCCTAGCTAGCTAGTGAATAGAAGGGAAGTCATTCTAATTCCTGGTAAGTAGCTAGCTAGCGGGCTAGGTGCGATATATTTCTTTGTTATTTTTCTTTGATATAAATGTGTGCATATCGCATATAATATGAGTATTTTCAGTTGATGGGAAAGTGCATAAATTGTCATATGATACGGGCTGACGGTGACAGTGTCAGTGTTGTGTTTGGATGTGTAGAAGCCGGTTGTTGCTTATTTTTACTGTAAGAAGGAAAATGGCTGACGGCTCTCTCGCTAACCGGGTCTAAATGGGTGTAAATTATGAAACTTATGGTTTTAAACCGATCTCAATGTGAACACAGGACTAGCTATAAGATGTCACCTCCACAGAACTCTCAGATAGGCCGTTGTAACGTATTCTAGCTCTCTGCTACATTGTTGCTTCTGGCCGGCTAATAAGTGTTGCTTTTGGTGCGGAACGCCATTTCTGAGGTGGAGTGATGGTGGAAAAGTAGTAGCTCGCCTGCTAGTATTACTAGTAGGCCCTGAGGACTACGCCTGGAAAATAGGCCGTGGCTATTTTATATTGGGAAAAAATTTCTACAGAAATTTTAAGCAGTTTACTTATAAAAGAGAACTTCTTATACTTCAACTTCTTTCATAAAGCTAGTAGGTATTTCTTTTGGTTTTTTAATATTTTATCCCATCATTTAAAAATGATTTCGTGGTAAGCATTTGTAACTGACAAATTTTGGCAAATAATTAATTTTAATAATGGTGTATTTTAAAATGTCAAAACATGTAAGCTATGATATGTGTGCAACGTTATTTCCGTCCTTGCCTCAAGAAATAAATTCCGCCGAGGTGAGGGGCGGATCGTTTAAAAAAAAAAAAAACTTGTCTGTGTAGGTTGACACAGAATTCAGACTTCTCACTAAAAACGGACTGAAAGCTACTTTTATGAGTGCATGCAAACGTTCTTTTTTAGTTCGACTGTTCTAATAACGCGTTCAACGGAGAGCTCCACCCGTTAGAAACAACATGCATGTCAAACTTGTATGTAATCAGTTCGTTCAGATTTTATTATATGTTAAAATAAATTGGATTTGGCATGCAGGCGAACTTATTTTGATTCTCAATTCTCCAATTGCTATTAAATCGGCAGTTTTATAATTTACTGGTTTGAGACAAGTCTGTCATGGACAATTTGAAGGAACATTTAAGTCAGTCTTATTGTATACCATTTGTTTTACCCTTAAGAGTCTCCTATTGACTGACCTGATCTACCTGTTTCTCATGTCAGGACAATTAGCCGATTATGTCTATTCCCATTGGCATGTCTGATAAGATGCCCCAGAATACTGGTGTCATGTCCAGTTTAGAGTGATTATATATGTTGAGGATAAATAAATAAATCAGTGGTGTCAGTAAAATAATATAATTAAAATAAAATAATAATGTAATTTCAAACCTTATCTCTATCGAAACACAGGAATTATTTGTCAAGCTATGTTGTCTAGCAGGAGGCTAAGGCTAATTTTTTTTTTTTTAAATCATGAAAAGCAAAAGCAGGTTAAGTAAATATCAATTTTGCAGGTTCCCAATATTTTTTACCAAATATTTTCCCCATACACAAAATATTTCTGATCTTTAGTCATATTTCTCCTTGGCATGTATGGTTGCATGTGTTTTTGTTTGTGTGTGTGTGTGTGTGTGTGAAAAGTTTACAAAGTAAACAAAACACACATACACACACAGCTTTACTTGCCAGCGAGAATGCGCACCAGGACTTGTATTGTTGACAATGGATCAGTTTACCTTATGTAATTCTTTTTTACGAGATGATGTCCTCGAGGACCAGTTAACCCTGCTGCAACTCGTTCATTCAATCGAGTGTCTGCCTTTTTTGTTTGTCACTTTCTCCTGTCTGTTTGCCAAATATTTTGCTGCGTGCATCTCATTTTAATTTAAGGGGGATATCATGAACCTATGCAGGGATAACGCAATTATTAATGTTTAATGTTTTAAAACGGATATTTCCAGTCCTACATTTCTATTGGTCATTTTGGGTTCCAGCCATACTGCCAATAACACAGGTTCCTAATCACTTAACAATTTTGTTACGCCATTGTTGGGGGCTGCTATTTGATTGAACAGCATGTTTACTGTAATAATAGGAATAACTATATGTTAAATTACACCTCTTCTGGTCTAAATGCAAAAATACTGTTATATTAATCTGTTATAAAACAGTAAGAGACTTGGGGCTGTGTTTTATTGTGATTATTGGCCTGGCTGTTCTGCTAGTATTTGCAATAACACACAACCTCTCGTGTCTAATTGCTGCATTACCAAATGTTAGCCTTTTTGAAGTGATCACAACTGTTTTGTGTTCTTTCTTATAATTCCAGTTTGTTTACATTTACTTTGCTGGAATTCAGTAGACAGGTTGACTGTAATGGAGCACTGTGTATTAATGTTTCGAGTGCTTTTTTATTTTGCAGTCGACCGCATTTAGTTTTTTAGGGGCTAATTTACATGTATTATATTAGTTTTTTGTCGATGATAAAATAAGAAGCTGGACATGTGGGTTAATGCTCGGAATCATCAGATTTGGTCGGCCGATAACAGTAAAGAGTCCCATTTTTACCCATATGTGATAGGCCTGTTTTGATTGGTAAGAGGTGCTTGATTTGGTTTTGTATTTTTCTTTGGTTTTCATCCTGGGAATGTTTTTGAGAACTCTTATCGTGGTGTGGCTTTGATTTGGTCTGGCCCTGATTCTCATTTGTCCATTTAATTCAGTGGCATTTGGTTGGTCTTTTTTTGAATATCCCAGATTACCAAAAAACATATGCAAAGCAATAATTATAAAAAAGCTGCCTGGAAAAAGTCTTTAGATAGGCCTACATGTTATTTTCAAATCTATAAATGGACGCCTTCTGTCCCAGTTGGAGCTTAAACTTGGTAAGTTATTAACCGTGGTAAGCAATTTTTGCTATCGAGCTGTTTTTGGTTAAGAGTATGTATACATGTCAGTTGCATCTGTTTGGCACATTTGACAATGACTGCTTCAGTGTTTATCAGAGCACCAGGTTGGGTTGCTGTTGGGCCGTCGTTGAATTCAAAGCAGATGGATTTGCATATTTTCACCAATTCAGCATGATTACAGGTTAGCTGACTTCAAAGAGAAAAAGTTAAGAGAAAAGTTAGTTAAAATGTGATTAGAGCCCTGCCTAGCTCTGATACAAAACCTCAAGTCTCTGACTCAGTTGATCGCTTCTGAGTAGACATTTTACTTTTTAACATTATTTCACTGAAAGAAAAGTTGTATTCACTGAAAACACTGTAAGGGACTGAGAGAATTTTTGAGAGACGAGAAACCCCAACCCCAAAACGCTTCATCAACAGAGGAGAAGGGACCATCTGCTTGTCAGGATGCTGCTTAGTTTCACTACCTCAAAGTTAATACTAATGTCGTCAAGATTGACTGCTCTCCTTGCTGTTAAAAAAAACTCTGTGGTGCATCAACACCCTAATAACAGCTGGTTTCCCTAACTCTATTTGTCTTTATTGCAACCTGATAAAATTAACTTCTGGACCAGTGTCCATGCCTTTTTAAAATCTGTTTAGTACCATTTTTTGATTGGTGAAATCAAAAAATGATTTTGCAATCGGTTTCATTTTGTTAATCTACTGAGTCATTTATTTCTCTTTGATCTCCATTTTGCAAATGTCACACAAATATTATGTGGGGAAAAATGAAGCTTATTTCCATTCAAATGGTAGTTAAAACTAAATTGGTCCCGAGTCAAAAAATGTACTACAAAACTATTAATATTCACTTCAGTCATTTTAATTATGTTCTGTTAATCTTATCCTATTTCATATTTGAATGTCATTTGTAAAAACACAATCTGATGGAGACGCGCTGCCTTTTCTAAGAGTACAGTGTAATTATATCTAGTGGCAGCCACCGATTTCTGGTTCTGTGTTCTTACGTCATACTGTTATATGCTTGTGTTTTAAGCCTATACTTCATGGAGACAGCTTTTGTCTGTGGTACGGCAGAGTATTGGTATTAAAATTTCCGTTTTAAGAATCCCGATTTTTGTTTTTCTTTTAAAAATTGAAAAAAAATTAAGACATTATTTTTCCTTATTATATTGGTTAAAGTACTAAATTATAACAGTAAAAATTTTAATTTAACAATTTGTGAATAAATTTGAATCTATTCAAGTACAAAGGCCACTCTAAATAACTTGCTGCACATTTCACTTGCCTCTTTCGCTGCTTGCAGAGTTTTTGAGCTGTTTTTGCGTGATTCTTTTGCAATATATAAAATATTTGACACATTGGTGTGTAAAATGGTGTCTCAATTATCGAGCAGTGTTAGGATCTTATTTTATTTTAAAAGTTTTATTATTCACACAGACACTCGGTAACACACCAGTACGAAGTATAGCAGTTCACAGTTGTTTTGTATTTGCATCGTTAAGTCATAGACTGCTATACAAATGAAAATAATTATTTCTTGTCCTTGCCATTACACTTAAAATTATTTGAAAATAATTGTTGTAGCTACACACATTCTGTGCACCATGCAAATGTTGGGTTAGGTCTGTATATTCTTCTACTCATCTAGATGTTTAACAAGATGTTCAGTGGAACGCATTACTTGTATCTTCACCTGAAGATATTTTCTATAATCTGGTGTTACCTTTTGGTTTATATTGAAATGACATGATTCCTGGACGATTTTAATAATAAAATATAATTTGAACTGTTAAAACCAAATCCCTGCAAAACTGATAAGCTGTGCGGGACATTCCATCGTCTAAATTATAATATTGGATTGGCCATGTAGTCTTATCATGAATCATTTGCCCCTAGTGGAACTTAATTCTGAAGCCCAATCAAATGGTCGGGTGATTCATACAAGAAAATCTGTTAAATTGCTGCTAAATTCTGCATTTTTGTTTGTATGATGGTAGTTATAGTTATTGGTGCATAATATTTGTTTTATGACAGAAATGTATAAAAAATTTATAAAATGTTGGATTGGCTCTTTTACACTCTTACCAGAATATGCCCTTCAATACAAACTGCTGCCTGACTGTCTAGTATAATGGGGCCTAGAGGAAGGAAGAAGTGTTAAAGTTTGGTTGTAAAATATTAAACATTTAGGCATATATTTTACCATGAATCCATTAAAATTTTATTTGTCTACTCGGTCCCATTCATTTAGGTGAGCCAGCGCACCAACCTTTAAATTGAGTTTACGGAAATGTGGCTGTCAAACGGCAAACGGCCTTCCAGATGTTGCTTGTGTCTACCGCAGAGCCTTTCGAACCTGTAGAGTCTTTTCCTCCAAGAAAACTACCCGCTCACTCTCATTATCTCAATATTTGGTCAATACTTTTCCAGGAGTATGTTTCCATTGCACCTTTTCTGAAGGGTCTCCTAATAAAACTGTATTTGCAGAGTGATGGTAAAATCCTCCAATCAAATTTTGATTTTGTAGTCGGTGGATTGCTTGTACTAGGGGTCCGCAGCTTCTCAGGGGTCGTGCGTGCTATTCATAGATCGATGTTATATGTTCCTTCACTGACTGCACAAAGTTAGCTAGCAGATCAGATTGCATTGAATCTTGTTCAAAGGGAACACTTCTGCTTAGACTGCGTGCCTATAATTTGAGTTGTTTGGTGAAGGCAGCTAAAGTGCATCAGGATTCAACAACAATCAATTGCAAAATTGCAATTGCAAAAAAAACAATGAGCAAAATCATGTTCTGAATAGGGGTATTATTGAAGAAATGCGTATGGCTTGCAATTTGCAAATGGGTTTTATTTATCTAAAAGAGAACAGGGATAGTCTCAGGATAGCAGAAGATGTATGTGTGGAGTTTTTTACTAGTATATCGCCTTCACGCTCGCAACCAAATCGGTATTCCTGCCAAGATCAGACCGAGTGAACAGCTGATTGGTATTATTTGAGAACGCACTTGATGTGAATGTAGCTGTTAATATACCAAGGCGATTACTTGAATACCAAAAAGATCGTCGAGTATTAAAATAATCGTCACGACTCGATTGATTAATTACCCCAGCTCTACTTGTAATTTGGCAATAATATTTTTATTCACTTTAAAACATTTTTTTAATGAGTAGTCTATACTGGACTGATAGTCGGCCGACAGAATTGGGAGAATTTTTGGTCTCTGGTTTGGTATTGGATGGCTTATGGAAGGCAATTTTCCGGCCTTGTGGTGTATTTTGAATAGTATTCAAGTCAGGATTTTGAACCACTCCGGTACATTTAAGACACTTACAGCCTTGTGGCTTGGGCCGTTGTCGTGCTGAATGGTGTATTTTTGTCACAGTTTAAGCAGTCTGCTGATGAGGAGCATCCCCACAACAGGACGCTGCCACCATCCATGCTTTACAGTAGGGATGGTGTCGACTGGGTGGTTTGCCGTGTGGCTTCGTGCCAAGAATGATACTTTGTATTTAGACCAAAATGTTTAGTTGTCTTTTCTTACCACAAAGCCACTCGCTTCCCATATCATTTACATTCTTTAGAGGAGCCTGCCGATTCCCTCCCACCTCAGCCTGACCAGAGCCGTTGTTCTCTCCATATTATCTTCCTTACTATTGGCAGTTGGTATTATCTGAGTTGGAACCTGCATAACCCAGATGATAGGGCTCAGAAGAGCTTCTTTACCAACTGATCCCCTTTGGCCAAATTAACCTTTAGACTTTTAGCTGAACATTTTAGTAGCAGGGTCCTTGAAGTGTTTTAAAGTGCTTGAATTTCACTTTGGATAATGTAGGCGCTGAAATACCTTTTGTGAAGTTTTTCTTGAAATAGCCCTTAGATCCCAAAACTCATACAGTGTGGAAAAAAATAATTGATGGAAGTGGAAACTGTTTAAATGGTATGTTTAAAATGTCCTGTCCGTCAGCTAATGTTAGATATGCTAATGTTAACGTTAGCTTACTGCAGAGGTAATGTTGGCTAACAAAGGAGGGTGAAGCTGTTTAGCTTTCTATATAGCTACCCTTTTATGGAGAACCAAATGCGAGTCAAATGTCTTGTTGGGGTTTTCTGACTTGTCGTCTGCTTCGTTTAAGGCCTGCTCCCCAGGCATTTGGCCATTCCTGCCTTTTTCGCATGCTTTTCAAATTGGCAGCTAGCTAACTCAATACATATTACCGAGACATGGGGTTATGTGAGAATGTGAAACGTTTGCCCCAAGCACTTAACGTTAGAGCTCTGTAGTAATACATATTCATTTTTCATACTGAAATGATTGTATAGGTGTGTGTGTATGTATGTATATGTATATGTGTGTTGTATAGGTATGGTACATGGATTATGTAATACCATAAAGTAAAACCATAAATAAGTCTTTAGTTAATCAACATGATGTCATGCAAGTCTACACCTATGGTAGTAATACCTAGATGTTAGTTTCCTGGAAAATTTTTGATTCCTTGAATTTAATTTATCAAAATTTGTGCGAACACTGTAGTCTGAAAACAAATGAGTTATTCAGTAGTTTAGAATGAGTTCATTTTTTCAGTACTCCCACTATATTTAGGACATACTGCAGACTGCATGAGCAGATATTTCTCAAATGGATGACATCGAAGGAAGCAACACAGAATCCACCTTTGTCAGTGCTCTAATTTTGTTTTTCGCTCAGTGGGATTCAAGGTATGGTCAATTGCTAAACACTAGGTGATTGAAGTGCTTAGATACTGCTGTACAGCACCAGCCCCAGGAGGGTTTTGAAGAGTGTGTGTTGAGATATTCTGAAAGAGCAGACGTCTGTTGCTTTATTAGGTGGAGAGTCACAGAAACGCAGAAATACATTTGCCAAACAAAATGCATAGCAGCAGCTAAATACCGTTTTACGGATTTTTATATTTATTAATTCCTTTCTTCAATTTTAAGCTTTCAGAAATTGTGATAGTGAATTTGTTGTCAAGAGAAGAAAGCCTTTATGTATTTTAGATTATGGCATATGTCAAAGATCTGTTGTTCTGGGCTGAGGCAAACTCTTACTGCGGCTCATTTAACAATATATTGTCTCCTGATCATGTAAGACGTTATATTTTTTGCAATAGAATTAAATTTATCTTATAATTTCCATGCATTTGGATTATTGGATTATTTTATAATGTAGTCCGCTACTTTAGTAGCATACTGTGAACAGATTGTTTTGCTTAATGTGGCATCTCCTGAATAAATAACGAGGGGCAACAAAGGACAACATTTTTAATAAATCACTTAAAAGTATAAAAAACAAAAAGTCAGACACTTAATAAGAATTGGCTTACTTTTAATTTTTATATTGTTCTATGTAAGCAGTCATCCAGTAAGGCTTCCTCAAAACGAGTACTAGAACAGACATTATTTTTAACTTTATATATAAAATTTATTTATAATGCATGTCACTAGTGGGAACCTTGACTTCCTCCAACGGTGGTTCCACTGAGCTACAGCCTAGTTCATCAGCAAGTGACACCCATTTTACGCTGAATGTTACCGACCTGGAACCACTTTGATGATACACAAAATGGGAAATTTTTGACCATGTGTATTTATTTAAGTAGAAATTTAGAGTAGAGTTTCTCGTACTTTCTGCTTTAGTGAAATTTGGGTAGTGACCTTACCAGTTACACCCAACATATCAAGGAAGACTTTTTGCTGCTTTGATTAGGGAGCATTTGTACCCAGTGAGAGTTCTAATGCCCTGCTGTGCCTTGGAAACTGTTGGCAGTCCAGCTGCTGAATGGAGATATTCTTCTAAGATGTGTCTTGCTGTCTTTTCGCCCTGCTTGCTTAAGTTGACAGCAGCAGTCTCTCTTGCTTGGCTGCATTTATAGAGAGCAGATTTCTGATTCAGGGGAAAAATAAACGAGGAACAGGATACCAAGGTGCCTGTTAAAATGGTAACATACTGTACATATTACTACACAATTGCATATTACGCTGGATCAGCGTTCCCTTTTTTATAAAGGTCTTCATCATAATTCACTTAAATTGCTCGTAAATAACGTTCCACATTTCTTTAAAATATAATGGGCTTTTACATGAATGTTGCCGGTCTAGTGTTATCCAACACTTAGTACTTACATCAGTACTTGCATCTGTTCTCTAGAGACCTTTGTAACAGTCAGGTTACATGCCTGGAATCTGGCTAGATAAATTGTACCAAACGATAATAAGCATATCAATCACACGTTTCTGTTGTAATTTTTATTGTTTGTTACTGTTGGGGATGTCTAGATAATTAACAAAAATGCAATGCAATTGATGAGTTGTGTTGGTTTTATGAAGTGAAAAGACACTTGTTACAGGGCAACTTGGTTTATTTGTTCCTTAGATCAAACACAGACATTAAGTGCTTAGAATGTCTGAAGTTCAGGGGTCGCATCTCTTGCACTTAGATATTCTAATCTCTTTAAACAAATAATGTTTAGAGTTTTGTCTGTTTACACACTTATCATCCCTTTCACAGCATCATGCTAAAATCAGTCTCATAAACACACACTTATCACCATGTTCTTAACCCATCTTTTCTTCTCTTTGGATTAAACCCCCCCATTATTTTTGGATTAAACTGATTTTCACCCTTTATAACCAATTTTCACCACAATATTTCTCTTCCAACCAAAGTATACAGCCGTCACACCAAATCTATTAAAGTTAAAAGCTTTTGGTAACTCTCAGTGCTTTTAAAATATTGGTAGAAAATCTATCTACAAATATGTTGACGATTTCAAGGATAATCTCAAACAAAATAACAAATTTAAATCTGTAAACTAAATAAAACTTACTCTGCAAATGGTGTCTCCTTGAAATGGATTCCTGAGCTATAAGAGGACCTATTGAAAACGAAAGGCTTCTTCATTTAAAGGAAGTGTGTGAAACAGGCACTTAAGAGGAATCGGAGCACCAGACAAACAATATACTTGTTTTTTATAGGTAGTAGATGGTATGGATAATCTCCAAAAACATCTTTACATTTTTAGTAGTGGAGTTGTGAATATGGTAGATAACTTTTACAGGTTATGATGGCTACTGTGTATTATGTTTTTTCTCCAGTCAGACACACGTTATAGTTGGTCAACATTGTTGAATGACTTTTACTAGCCTGCAGGTAGAAATGTGATGTTTCAGTTTAAATTAATTGTGATATCTCTGACAGGTTATGTTCACTATGCATGATCACATATGGAGAAATCATTTTTTCTTTTTAATAATATAAACAGATGCTCACCTGTTTTTACCGTTTCAAGAGATACTCTGATATCCCCGGATATTTTAGGAAACATAAAAACCGAAAATAATGGGTTTAAAATTTTCTTAACTTTTTGAGTTAACGCTTCCCCCTCTCCTCCTTTTCTTCCAGGTTATGCAATGGTCTCTGCAAGACGTCCTGTGCTTCAGGTGGTGCTCTCACACACAGACGTATGCTGGTTCACCATCATTGCTGAGGAGGCAGTGATTTCTTCCCTTGCAGCAACAACAACATAAGCGGACAAAATTGCAAAGATCTGCCCCATATCGAGTATGACAGCCACGACCCGTGGCTCTCCCGTGGGAGGCAATGACAGTCAGGGCCAGGCCCCGGATGGGCAGTCCCAACCTCCGCTCCCCCAGAACCAGGTCAGCACAGCGCCGACCACCTTTCCTCTTCACCCCTGGCTCACCCCTCACCAATGATGCATTACCAGAACAGAGAGAGAAGCAGGGTTCTGATTCTCTAGAGAAAGGGTTTGGATATGTTAGAGGCTCATTGAGGAAGAATGGAGCTGTGCATGGGAAGAGGCCATCTCACTGATATCGATATATGTTGGTAGATGCCGGTCTATTGAATTAAAAAAGTAAATAAAAAAAGAATATATATATGTATACACATACACACAGCGTAGTTATGGATGGGCTATAGTCGGCTCAATGGAAGGTAGAATTGTTTTTATGTAATACTATAATTAATATTTAGTAACTTCAACTGATTGACCATTGGATGATTTTGATGTGGCGTGTACCGTTCCAAAACTTGATTTGGACTGCAGGTATAGGTCATTAGCTGGATCTTTAGGTTTAAAAATTACATTTTTTACTAAATGTTTGCATTTTGTTCTACTTTGGTTCTATACTTAACAGCTAAACGGCTATTAGCAACAAGTCTGTCTGCTGTATTAAGCAAGATCAGGAAGATAAATGTTTTATTTAATTACTTCCAGCAATGCCAATCTTCAAAAAATGCATATCATCTCCATCTGGGCTCATCAATAGCATATATACTCAGCACCCTATAACTGTTGTTAATTATGTGAGAGTGCTGCAGGGCCGGCCATTTATTTCCCCTGTCACAGTAAAAACAAAACAAAAAAAAGGAATCCTGTCTTAAATATGAACAGCCTTCTAAAACCTTTGTTATAAGGACAGTGACGCAGGCATACTATAAAAAATAATATGATGAGGGTACATATAGATTGAGGTGTAGCTGGGCTTGGAAGCATTGTGTTTTTATTTACTCATGACCACCTGTGCTAGTTAGAAGTTGAAGTTGCCAGTGTTGACATGTATAATCACCCACAAGCCATATTTTTGGTTAGCCGTTTCATCTGTCTAGCTCTACGTATGTCTTTAAGCAATACAAGACTAACCAGCCCAAGTAACATTTATTAACACTACTTTTTCTGGCCTTCAGGAAGCGGTCAGATTTCACTGCTAACAAGTATAACATCTGAATCACAAATGTAACTTGTTTTGGGAGTGTTGATTTTGAAATTCTTCTGAAGCAGTGCCCCAATTGCCACAGCTTTAGTTGGCAAACGATTGATGAGCTATTACTAATAAGCAAGCTGGTTCGCTATTGGTGGGTTGTACAGGTTTGTATTGCTAGCGGGTCATCTTATTGCTCGTTGGTAAGATAGATTATTTAAATCTAACTGTTTAATGTAACATTATTTGTTATGCTACTCGATAGATCACATGAGAATTAAGTGTAAGTCAGTTTTTTTAACTGTAGTATATGGAAACATTTTTGTGAAACATTGGAAGTATTTGTGTCAACAAGTTGCTTCTTGTGAAAGCAGTCTGGTGGGGAAAAAAATTTGAGGCTAGTAGTGTGACTAATACAATACTTTGAAATTGGAAATTTGTAATAAAAAAACGTTTTTTATAGAGGGCTAAAAAGCAAGTACGTTTGAAGTTATTTCAAACTGCTCAAAGCTGGCAGAGTAGTCAAATGCAGCATGTGTGATGTTTCGTTTGTTTGCTTCAAAGTATAATTTAAGATATAGTTGAATTATGTACATTTTTCTGTTTGATTTTCAAGTTGTTCTCAGATTCTCCAAAAACGTTATCAGACTAAAAATGTTTTGCATCCATCAGACTCTTGGTCAACTGGAGAGTTACCAAAAGCGTGTTGTAACTGTAATTTGAGAATTTTGTTAAAAATGGTTCCAATAGGGAATGGCTCCTGGTTTATCACACAGTGTTAGTCCAGATCAGTAGCTGTTCACCGGACAGTTTTATCCCTGACACATACATCAAACCCCCTTGGCAGTATTTATTGTTAGGATGTTCTGAAGTGTTAGAAATAGAAATGAATGTTGGCAGACCTGAAAGAAAGAAAAACAAAGAACAGAAACTGTGACAGTTCATGGATTTTCCGTTGTCAGTTTCTTACCTTTACTACCATTTTGTGAGGCCCAAAACAAATTAATCTAAATAAAAAATTGGTGATTGTTTCTTTACCCAGTAAAGTACCAAAAGATGTCCCCCGCCCAAAACTGATTGATCCCCACGAATGATTCTGGATGAAAAGAGAAGTTCTCAGATTACAACTGGTGTTACCTGTAGTGTGGGGATAATATTTGGCTACTTTTAAGTGCCAAATCAGCTTAAATTATTATTTGTTGATTTTTATTTTGTGGTGTCAAGGCTCACAGGAAAGCTAGAGAGATGCAGCTTATATTAAAAAGAACACCTGGTTAAGTATTTTCCATAATGGGATAAGTAAAATAGTATATCACATCTTGCATCGTACTTGAAATGCAGGCTTTTAGTCTTTACCGAAAAGTTAACAGAACCACTCGTATATACATTATTCTGCCATTGTTGAAAATGTGATATTTGTATTCACGTTTCGCCTTTCCCTACGTACCAGGCGGAAGTCTATAAGCTAAACGTAACTGATCAATTGAGTGTTCGGTGGCCACATCAAGGTCTGTAAATGGAGCCTGATAGCTTTGCTCTGTACAGGAGAGCTTCTTCAGTGACTGCAGGAAGAGGCATTTTTCTGATGTTGCGGAAGGAACTTCCGCGTGTTAGCGAGTTAGAAGTGCAAGTCATCCAGCAGCCAGCTCTCATACCCGGCCGGTACAGACCGTAAGGAATGAATAAATGAATTAGATTTGCTCTGAGCAGAAAAATGCACCAGTTAGATGGGCTCTAAAGGAAGAAGCGAGCTGGCTATGTAGGTCAGCCAAGCAGGAGGAGCCATGTCCGTACTCCCCCACAGTCCCACTGCACGCTGCGGTGGGGGGGGGGGGGGGGGGGGGGGGGGGGGGGGGGGGGGGGGGGGGG
>JAOVYW010002832.1:3743-14658 GCA_025775045.1 Hiodon tergisus
TCGCCGCCACACCTGCCAGTTCTGTCCAGTTTCGAGGGAGAGAGGAGACCGTCCCCAGCTGTCTACCACCCACTCCAGAACACCGCCCTGACCATGTTAGGAGAACTTCCACTCAGACCGGGCGCAGGAGCAAAAACACACTCCGCTGGGCTCCTAGCTGCACGGAGACCAGAACCCCCTTTTGCCCCCACCTTATTGTAGCACAGAGGTCCAGGGGGTCGGCAAGAGCAGCCCAGCACCCCAGGGGGTTGGCAGGAGCCTCCCACTGGGGGGTTCTGATGCCAAATGTGTCATGCAGCTACATCATGGGGAGGGAGTGTAGCACGCCGTTGGAGGCCACACCCTCCAAAGCTGGATGATGACAGTAACGCCGAAAGGGAGGGCCGTGCCCTCTAATTGGACCTCATTGTGCACGTGAGTATGGTTTCATTAATGGTTATCACACTCAGGTGCCAACAATTCCAGGCTCTTTAAAAGAGCCAGCAAAGCTCAAGGAGAAAGGGAATGGGATGTATGAGGACCTGGGAAAGTCTGTAATTAAATCGACTGCAATGTGCGACCAGGGATGGTTAGGTATGAGTAGGGGCTCCAGGAGACTGGCAGGGAGCTGACGAGGGGTCTTTGACAGCACACATACTGAGCATTAAATGAGTGTCATCCTAGGAGACTAGGGGCCAACAGTAGGTCTTTTTCACTAGGGACCTCGGTGTGGTGTGGTCCACTGGAGGAACTGGTAGCGGACCGAATTTGGGATGTAAGGTTTGGAATGAGGACAGGAGGCAGGAGAAGGATCTGACAACAGTGCCTGTTGTTTAGTCGCTTCTATGGAGACAATCATAAACATGTAGTCCCAGAGTACGTCATTTACGAAGGCTTGGAATGGGGCGTTCGCTAGCCATAACCAGGTATTCATAGTGCTCACAACTCGTGATTAAAGCTGTCTTCCCCTCGTCTCCCTCTTTGATTCAGACATGGTTGTTAGCGCTCCGGGTTTGCTCCAGAGCTGCAGGAACCAATGGAAGGAGGTACAGGCTCTTGATAGTGATGTGGTCCAGACCCCGGTATTCGATGCATGGACGAAGCCCAGCATGCTTCTTTTCCACAAAGAAGAAAGAGGCTGCAGTAGGGGAGCTCGAGGGCCGGTCACTCGAAAGTGTAGGGCCAGATAACATTCTTAGCGAAGGAATTTCCTGGCTAAACCCACATCTATTCGGGCAGACACAAGGCAGTTAGACTTTCCAAAAAAGACGTAGGCTGAGATCTGGAAATGAAGCGGAGACAGGTAAGGACAAAGCAGTGTGCTCACTGAGTCACTGAATGTGTACGATCGACCCCCCCGGGTGCATGGGACACGCACGCACCATTCTGTTCTGTCTCTCCAATGGGTGTGACCCACCTCTATGGGCTCTAATGACACCAGCTACTGGGACGTGAGGGAACAGGAACCGCCATGCCTGGCTTGGTTGATGTTATCCAACCGAATGGATAATTGAATCAGCTGTTTAAGACCCAGGTCCTCATCTCTGCAGGCAAGTTCAGCCTGCAGGGTATCGTTAATCCCACGTCTGTATGCAGTTCGCAGGGCTCGTTCGTTCCAACCACTACCAGCAGCTAGGATGCAAAACATCATAGCATACTCGGAGACAGTCTGAAATCGCTGTTCTGTGTTCCCCCCTTTCTCTCTCCTTTCTTCTTTCCCGACCTTCAGCCCCTACTGAGGGCACGCTGTTAAATTTGGTTTGCAATTACCTTGATCCTCAGCCAGCACCGGGCGTGCCCGAACCTCACCTGCACGTGTTCGCGAGACAGACACATGGCACACCTTTATTTGCATCTAGCCTGTGCCCCCTGTCTCTTCCATGTCACTGTTGTTAAAGCAATTGTAAAAGAACTTGCATTTCGTTAGTAAAATCAGATCAAAAGACAGTTTGCAGTTCACCAAACACTGCAACTGAAATAGTTACATTTTTTAACAATACTGAAAGTAATTAGCATTTGTCAAGCCATTTTTTTAACAGTAACCCAGTAAAACAGACAGCTTGAGAAAAATGTGTCTCTTTGTATACAAACAGGCTGTATTGTACTATGCCATTTGCATTGTGATAAGATACAGTTATAATTGGCCAGAAATGTAAAAGGTTTGTCAAAGCAGTGACAAAAACAGAGCACACCCATTGACAGCTCACCAAAAATATGGCCAGTCCTACATGTGCTTTACAAGTTTTAATGTGTTCAGAAGGAGCACTTCAGCTTCTAGTTAGAGAAACCACACTCTCCCACACCTTAATTACATGTTATGGTTAAAATAAAATAAAAACCTTGCATTTTTCTGCTTAACCCTTTAATGTGTACCGTCACATATGTGTGATCGTTCAAAAGTGGTCCCTGCAGTGTACCATAAATCGACTCGGTTTTCAACATCATAGTCAAATTAATAATTTAAACAATGTTTTTAGAAAGCGCTGTTATTTAAGATGATGTACCCATAAATTATTAAACAGCAGTTAGCGATTACTTTTCATACATTATTACACTATGGTGCAATAAACCAGTGACAGAAATACAACCATAACATATCTAGTAAACAATGCTAATCCTGACAAGCCACCGTTGTTCGGCTAAATTTGAGTACAGCACGTTTGACTTTCAATTAGCCTTTGCTAATTACCTTTTGTCATCAATACAAGCCTCACATAAGCATTTTAACCTCATGATATATGCTTAATACAACATATTTGAAAAGCAGAATATCTGATATGTCCTTCATTTTCAAAAACATGTGAAAGTAATGACAGTTTGAAATTACAAATAAAATTCCTTTTTTTGTGTTGTTAAGTCACAAACAAATTTGAGAATATTAAGGCTTCTCTGAGTTCACACGCAAAAATAACTCATGCTGGGGGGTCCATTTGGGGAAATTTAGAACTTTTGAACATTTGGTGAAATTTTTTGTCAAAGGGTTAAACACTTCATGCACACATTTCCAGAACTAATCATTAAGCATTTGTAAATTGAACGTCCTAGAGAAATAGCCTCATCTTGAATTTCAGTGAAACAAACAAACTTTTCTGTTGGGGCTGATTAAACCGTTGTTTCCAGCTCTACCATTTACAAAGCTGAGGACTACTGGCAATCAGCAGATATGCACTGAATGTCAAGCTTGCTGGTCTTTACATGGCCTTCTTGCCCACCGTTGCACCACACATGATAGAGCTTTACTGTTGCTCGTTTGTATCAATCAGACATCTGAATTGGTTTGCAATGCAGTATGGTCAAACATATTCCCAAATAAAAACCAGTGACTCTTTAAGTGCACTCTCAGAAGTAGGAATAAGTCGAGGAAAATATTGATATGGGTGAGGCCCTGGATCAATACAATATCCTATAAAATTGTGTATCAATATATTAGCACAGCCCTAATATTCATCCAGTGTGTAGGTGAACCCCCCTTTGCGTCAAGGACACACAGAATTTTGGGGAGCATGAATTCTACAAGGTGTCAGAAAGCGTTCCACAGGGAAATTGGTTCATACTGACACGGTGGCTTCATGCAGTTGCTGTAGATTGGTCGGCGGTACATTCATTCTGGCGGTACATTCAACTTCTGTTCCCAAAGATGGTCTATTGAGTTGAGGCCACTCAAGTAAACTGAACTCGCTGTCATGTTCCTGGAACCATTCTGAGACAATCTGTGCTTTGTGACTTGGTGCATTATCCTGCTGGAAGTGACGAAGATTAAACTATAAACTATGAAGGGATGCACCTGGTCAGAGCCTTGAGATAAAACTTGGCAGGTTTATTTCTCTGTGTGGTATTTTTCATTTAAGTGATAACTCCATGCAGGAAATTGTATTACCATAGAAGTCAAATAGAATTATGCTTATTTAAGCAGGGCCTGATAAAGATACACAACCTTTGTGAGTGAAAACTCACCAGATTTTTCGTTGGATCTTGGAACAGTACCCTTCTATATAGTTTTATTGCTCCTCTGGAATTGTATCACTCCTGCATCATTTACCCAAATTAATTTATTTGCTCTGAATATTATCTTCATGTCTACCACCGTGTAACTACTCATGCAATTTGCTATTATGGTACCTATTTCTCTGTTGTTTGAACTAAATACATTGTGTCACAGTGGCCCGCCAAGTTGTTTTTAAATAAAACTTTTCAAATAAATAAATGCAAACCATAAACTCTGCTGCAAAGGAGAGATGGTTAACAGATCAGCAACTTCTTACCATCTCTACACTATAAATCACAGCAATATGTTTACTCGTATTCATTCTGTTTCTAAAACGGAACCAAGCTGGAATGTGGCATGCTTATACAATGTATGATTTATAGGCATTTATGATCTTGACAGAGCCTTGGTATATAAAATCACCATCACCTCACTCCCTCACACATGCACACAGGGATGTTTTTTCCCCCCCAACTGTTACTCAAGGGCAGTTGTCAGTTGCCCTGGTGAAGTTACTGAACCCTTAAAATAGTACTCTAAGCAACTAACTGATGCAGGATGAATACACTTGAGCCTTTAGAGCCTAACAAAAACTTTTTTTCCATTATTGTTTTTTTACATCTTCTAATTGATTTGTGATATCTTCAGGTTAGATATTTCCTGGGTGACATTCATTAACGTAAATTCAGCCCAGTGTGTGGCTGTGGGGTTACAAGTTAAAAATATATTTTTAAAAGAATATGGCCCCGTGAATTAGATGCGGTGATACCCTTACCCAAAGATCATTATGATATCTTGACCAGTCACTTATGCATCATTAATTTGTTTAACTGAAATTATGCAATTCACTGTTTCTATTTTATATACTACAACCAAGTTTGTTTTGCCATTTTCAAGTTTTGTTTTCTGAAGTTCAGATAGGCGCAGGTATCACTTAATTACACTTCCTGAATAAATGCACTACAGACCTTGTTTGTAGATATATTATGCATGATATGCAAGAAAAATCATTTTCAAATATGTTTTGCTGAAATAAATTATATCAAGATAGTATTTTCAGACTGCTCAGAATTCAAACACATGTATTAATTATGATTAAGTGCTACTCACAGAACAACTAATTACCCTTTATGTGTAGGCCTATTGCCAACAAGAACAAGTTTAGAATGCTGGCTAGAATATATTTAGAGAATTACCCTTTCATGCATATGAATTTCATTCATTACATAATTCAATGACTGGCTTTATCAAGAATGATAAAATGAAACACAGATTTTTTAATAGAATTTTAATTATGACGAACTGATAAACTGTCTGCTTACAGTCTTTTGGAACATAAATAAATGTGATCTCCCTTCAAAAAGTTCCAATCACACAAGCCAGACTTCTATTTGGCAAAGAAAACAGGAACAATGAGGACAGAGCAGGAATCAATGTCAAAACAGGCAGGAGTCGCGTGTCAATATCCAAACGAGCAAATCCAGAAGTGGATTTTTAGTGTTAGAGGGGGTAAGCAAGAGGTTGATAATAACAAGGTGAGTCAGGCACTAGAAAACAATCGATCAGAACTGCAAGCAAATGAACAGTAAACAAGATTCCCCACAATTATAAATGGGGATCAGGAATCAGGTCAGGGAGAGTGCTGGACGAATGGGAAGAGAATGTAAGTACAAATGATTCTGAAAATTGTTAGCGACTGTAGTATTCAAGAGAATCAGATCTGCTTAGCTGACTCAGGGGGTATGACTGGGGAAGAGCAAGACAGATGTTAACGTTCCCCCCTCCCCATGGTCAGCTCCTGATGCCATGGAACTGCGGCATTGAGGCCTCCCACGAGGATGAGGGGAAGGGGCACCAGGGTGAAGATGGTGGAATTCCTCAACCAGAACTGGGTCCACTTAGCAGGTTCACTACGCTGCTGGGAAAGAACAGCTCCAACCACAGCCTCTGAGGCATCTACTTCGAGGCAACCACGAAGGGGAGATATGGGTCCGGGTGTCTCAGGATAGGTGCAGTGGTGAATAAAGTCTTTAGGTGTTGGAATGCCTACATAGCTGAATCATTGCAGACCAGTTTCTGGGCAGTGACCTTCAGGAGAGAGGTGAGGGGAGCTGTCAAAGAGTCGAAGCAGCAAAACCCCTGCAGTTACTTGATTGTCTGTTGGAGTGGTCACTCCGAGATAGCCCTAGCTCCGATTTATCAGACTACTCTGGGCATTCATAATGTAACCCGGGAAGCTGATCTTTTCCGTGTGAAATTCACACTTCTCCCACTGTCAGCAAATGTACTGCAGACAAGACTTTGCACAGAGTGATGGGAGTGAGGTGTATAAATGGAGATCAGGAAAGTCTGGAGAGTGGGGAGACAAATGGGAACAGAGTGTAAGTACACATGGTGTTGATGAATGTTAATTGGATAATTAGCTCATGGTGTCAGAGATCTAGTATTCAGGAGACTCAGATCTTATGAGCTGACTCGGGGGTGAGCTTGGGATTTGGTTTAGTTTATTATTCCAGCGCGGCACCAGGTGTATGAGAGAGGTTAAGAGGATAGTTTAATCTTTTAATGAAATAATATTTATCTTAAATAAAGACATGAGGGTCATTTTAATTATAAAACCTTAATAAAAATATAATAATTCTGTATCACAATGCATCAGGCTATTCTTTGTAAACACTTTGTAGCACGCGAGGGCGTGCTTGGCCTGAGAGCGGCAGGAGGACGAGACATTGGGGGAATGTTTCAGTCTTTTATTATGCATCTTTTAAACAAACTTAAATATTTTGGGAAATAAAAAAAGAACCCAAAACTTCCCTCTCGGGGACAACTAACAAAAACAGGTTAAAGAATACCGCACTGCAATACAGTCAGTCCGTCCAGCCGTCTATCTCTCACCTCTCTTTTAAAGTGGAACCACACTCAGGTGCACAACGAGGTTCAATTAGAGGGCGTGGCCCTCTCTCTCAGCAGTGTTGCCAGTCCATTGTCCAACTTGGGAGGGCGTGGCTGACGACTGTGTGCCACACACTTCTTTAAAAAAAAGTTGTAAGTACAGTTTGACCACGGTTGTTTGTGAGGCTTTTTTCTTAATAAGATCCATGCTTAATAAATGCACAAAAATTCTCTTTAAACTCTTATCTGGGTGATTTTCCAGGGGTGATCCAAAGACCTGATCAAGTAATCAATAATGGAACGAGAACTATAAACTCACACTGCAGTTTTGTTCAGAGTGATTTAACCAAAAGAAAACAAAAATGTGTCTGAATTTGTTGTTTTCAACAAATTGTTGTTTTAATGAGGGGTTGGAAGGCGGGG
The DNA here is from genome assembly GCA_025775045.1 of Hiodon tergisus. NCBI lineage: Eukaryota > Metazoa > Chordata > Actinopteri > Hiodontiformes > Hiodontidae > Hiodon > Hiodon tergisus. Next base: position 11,023 of record JAOVYW010002832.1, read on the forward strand.
ACAAAGAACTGGATAGAGCTGGTGGGGCAGGAGGCAAGGCGGGCAGCAAGGCAAGCAGACTGGCTGGAGAAACTAAGGGTGCTGAATGGAAAACACAGAAGACAACGTTAGGCACAAAAACAAACCAGGAATTTGTGTTAGTGAAACAACAAACTGGCGGGGAGTGGCCAGGGTTGAAATACTGTTGGGTGATGAGCTGATGGACTGCCAGGAGCAACACCCCTAAACACAGACAGAGACAGAGACACAAAGAGACAGGGACTGGAGGCCGCTAGGAGGCAGCAGTGGAGGGTGTGACAGATAAAAAGTTGACCGAGATGTGGGAGAAAAATAAAGCACATACGCAGATGTGATTCTCTTATAAAATCTGAATTGTTTCCATCACAGCACAAATATTGTTATTGTGTGCTATGATGCAGAACAGTTGTCAAAAGCATTGAAAAAATTAATCAAATGCATGCAAATAAAACCCTACACACCTCCAGATCCATTAATCACATTTAAGAGCTGCCGACATGACTACTTCAAAAAGGCTAACATTCGGTTTTTAACGAACATTTTAATACTTGCCCTTTGGAATAAAATAAGATATGCACAGTGTTGGCTTGGTCTTGTACACGTGGATATTCCGTTCAACAACAAACCAAACTTAACAAGACTCCTCTAAGCAGGTATTTAGTCAGATATAATTTGTGTTTTTTAAGTTGTCTGATCTGTTATGACGACAAAATCACACCTGCCTTTGTATGGACTACGTCTTGGTTAAGCCCCTTCGTAATGAACAAGTTCAGGAGAACCAAAACTACGAGAGATAATCCAATTCAGCAAACAATGCTTATGATCCAATTCTGCAATTGAGCCGAAACAGCAAAAGATCTATTGTTCGTCTTATATCAGCTGTTTTGTTTTTATTAACAGAACGGTGACAAAACCGTGGGTACATTTTTGATCCTGTTGAATTCCTGTAAATAAAAATTATTTTTGATATGCAAGAGCTGTACTGAACAACAAAAATATTAACAAAACAATAACATTGATAAAAATAACAATAAAAAAGAATACAACTATATACACCAAATTAGTAATCACATGTGTTGACTGTAATTTATCTGGTACAAATAAAATTTTGTTTACATTAAAGGGGTTTCATTTGGAGGGGTTTAATTTTTAATTTAGTCCGGAGGCACTGTTATGCTGTCGGGGGCATTTTCCTGGCATGGTTTGGCTCCACTTGTCCCCTTGGAGAGAAGGGTCAATTACAATAACATTACAATGTTAAGTTAAAATGTAAGTTATTCTTAGTGATCACCCTTATTCCGTGGTGAAACATTTTTATACATATAGGAGTGTTCTCTTTTAAGATGAAAATGCCGCCATCCACAGGGGACGATGGGGTCACAAAATGGTTTGATGATGAATGGTTTATGTGAATCATATGCTATGGCCTTCACAGTTACAAAATTTCACACCTATGGGAAAGTTTTGACATCATCATCAAAACACAAAATTATGGAATAACCTTTGGAAGAATTGCGTTCCATCCTCTAGTAGAGTTCAAGAGACTCACAGTCTCTATGCCAAGGCGCATTGAAGCTTTCCTGGCACTTCATGTTGTTTTTTCCATTAATTTATAACCCGTTTGTATATTTTCTTTTCGGACAGTGCACCATATATGGTTTTAAAAATAAAATCTACGATAAAATCATTAATTGATTAATCGGCCTAATTATTTTTTCAATCGGAGCAGCCCCAAGATTCAACGCACACACATTCTCACAGATGTATAAGCTTTACAACCAGCCTGTACCTCTGTACTCACTGTAATTCATTTTGATTGCTATTTGATAGTTCCATAAAAGTCAGAATTGTCTTTGTCTGGAGGGTGTATTTCACACTGGAAGATTTCATGTAAAACATGTTGTTATCCTTGTTCCAATCCATCAGCATACAGTTCTTCTTTTTTTTCTTTTTTCACACTAACTATCTCATGGGGTTCAGTCTGGGCTAACTGCTGCAGCCATTCACATCATCGTGCGAATGTTTCTCTTCTCTTCACACATCAGATGCTAATTAGAAGATATCTAATTAGTGTTAGAAGATTAATCACTCTTGGGATGAGGCTTTGGGCGGGAAGACAACATGATACGACAAAGACGCTGAGAGTGAAGAAGAAGGCATGCTCGGAATTGTTTATAGTTAGGAAGAAAAAATTACAGACAAGCTCTATGGTTTGTGACCATTTCAGATATTTAAATCTATACTATTCGGCAGGACGAAAATACGTTTGTTGTTTATTTGTTGTCTTGTGACTGATTATGCATGTATTCCTAATGGGAAATCCCGAAGTGTGGCCTTCCTAGGTATTCATTTGCTAATAAACTTCTGCCACTGATAGCGACCAATATGCTTGGATTTTAAAAGAAAGAAAAAGAAAGCGATGTCACCGAGTGTCATGGCACCGAGTGTCATGGCACCGAGTGTCATGGCACCGAGTGTCATGGCACCGAGTGTCATGGCACGCCGTCTCTTTGTCCCTGATTTTGTCTCATCATCATTATCTGTGGCATTTGTTTCGCTTCTCGTGGCATCTCTGCTTGTAAATAACATTAAATTGTTACTGATTTATGAGCGTCAGGCACTTTTTGATATCTTGGATTAGTTTGGGAGGCTTTCACATGTGGACATGTCGCAAATCTTCCACTCTTCCTGGCTACAGTACCAGAGCAGCTTCGCCGCCGTGAGCCAGTCTTCCTGCCCCGGGGGAGATCTCGCAGGAGATGCCCGCGAAATCGTGGCGCACGCTCTGGCAAAAGTGAGGATAAATGTGTGGCTGAGAAGGACTTACATGGATCTGACTGTTGGTAACTGCTATAATCATCCGGATTTGTTGTGTCGGCAGCAGTGCATTCAACCTGTTTACCCAGCATATCCGGAGTCTGATCAGCTGTTGCAGCCCTACTGGATGGAGAGGAGGCGGTGTGTGTGTGGATAACCTTCATGTACTAGACCGCATTGCTCTGCCGGCTGATGAAGGAGTAAAGGTCCAGATGGCTCTTCTGATTGCCTGGTCGCTGTCTAACAAGACATTTGTTCTTCACGACTTTTATAATTTCCAATTTTATAACCGAGACGTGGATGCGTGAGGGTGATTTATCGCCCCTGGTGGAACTTTGTCTGCCTGATATCAGCTTTTTCATCTCTCCAAGACTTTCTGGAAGAAAGTGCAAACAGATTTTAAACTGTGACCCTTATTCTAGTTTCAAACTGCATAAATTAACCTTCTGTGGTTTTGATTGCTGTGATTTATCGTCCACCTAAGTACAATAATAACTGTATCTCTGAGTTTGCGGACCTTTTATCTAGATTTATTTTGCAAGCATGAGAGGATTTTGATTGTTGGTGATTTTAATATCCATATTTGTTGTGATGACAACCCATTAGTTAATGACTTTTTAAATATTATTGAGTCTTTTAGCTTCACACAATCTGTGTCTGAACCTACACATCAGCGTGGACATACGTTTTATAGTTTTAAGCTATAGTTTGTCAGCATCAGTTAATAATTGCAGTGTTTTACCCATTTTAGATCACTACCTGATATTATTTGATATTCTTATCCCAAATTTATCTAGTATG
>JAOVYW010002833.1:14794-41586 GCA_025775045.1 Hiodon tergisus
CCCGAAATACTGACCTGCAAGAAGAAATCTGTGTTGGTATCCTTAGTACTGAGCAGCATACTGCTAGCTCCAGATGTGCCCGACGTCATGGCGAGGATGAGCGGCCTCTGCGAGGTTAGCACCCCCTGTTCTCCATCCGCCACACGCTTCACCAGTTCCCGGTAGTGCTCGTAAACTGTCACCGGATGTCGCTGGCAAAATGTCTTGGAATCTGGAAAACAAGTTTGTGTTTATGTAGCTTATTTACACGAAAATTGAAACCAATGTCATTCATTCTTATTAGACCCATCACACATACAGCTTATTACTTAATTATGTGCATGATAAAATTAATGTGTTCCAGCTAAAAAGGCATTTCAAGTTCTTATGGTAACCACCTATATAACTGAAACCAGCAATTTTGTCTGTCACGCTATGCAACCAGGCTAAATCAGTTATCAAGCAACAATTACATGGTATTTCAAACATAAAGTCAAGTTCAATTTTTTTTAAAATATTTACCACATACCCAAGGATAATATTAAACCATAGATTTGTATGAGTAGAACATTTCCTAAATGGTCTTCTTGGAATAATTTGTATTAATAAATGACTATTGACATTGTTAATTTTCACAGCGTGAATGTATGATGTGATTTACCTTTGATTGTTTTGAATTCGAACAGTCGTCCATAGTGTGTGTCAACATTCTTGCTCAAGCGCTTCAGTAGGGTTTCCTCTTGGACTTGACGGACATCAAGTGTGTCTGCCTCTAGGCGACTTCTCTGTCGCTTACCAAGCCAACCCACCACCCTAACGGCAATATACTGACTGAGTATGCTTCCCATCGTTCTTTTCTGTCCCTTCACTCTCCAGCTGATGTCTTTCCACAGAAGTGACATCCCACCCAGAGATAGAATGGCAATCAAGCTTAGCGGAGGAAGTGTTCCTAGAAGCCCTGTTACACAAAGCATGCAATGACAAGAACAACCACGAAAGGACGCTAAGAATCACCTTGGTGAAGTTCACGTTCATATTTATAAACATATTGACTAATACTGCTATACACATATTTCTCATGAAAAACTATGTACCGGTCGGAGGGTCTAGACTCGACTCCGTCACCTTTTGTGATCTTATGTAGTCTATATTACAACTCCTGAAAAATCAAATGGTCATAGCTGATGCGTATTTACTGCACATTGTGTGGTGTACTGGAAGTCATGCAAACCTTATTGAACATGTAAATGTATTACTTGTACTAAAATGTACTAAATAGGACAATTCAGTACAACACCGTAATATATTATTTTTCAATGAATGTTGTAATAGGTCTGACGTACCGATACTGTATCCGACAGCAATTAAAATAATAAACAAAACTAAAAATATACAACTGATCCGTATGTCGAGTCGTTCAACTTTTAACATTGTTACAGATTAACTTGGGACAGGCTGTGTGTAACAGTAACTTTCGTTTATAAATTGGGCTACGAGTCCGAAAAATGCAACAAACGATTTTGTTCCCTTCTTACGTTATAAGACTGCTCACAATTAACTGTTCAGAATTGTTATGGATGATTGAAGAAAATTAAGATATGATCACAGGTCGACGGTTTCATGCCCTGTTGTATCCTACTCCATAATATTTCCTCGGTTGTGAAACAACTGAACTCTGACCCGTGTAATCACGATGATGTCATTTGTTAGACCCCACCCAGTTGAACATGGAAACTAAAATTAAATCCACTACCCAGCCAATAAATGTCCTCTGAATATTATATTTTTAAAAATCTGTTTTCCTATGTGGCTATGCGGGTTTTCCTTTTGGGAAAGTAGTGAAGCGCCGTGTGACAACTAAACGGATTTTATTAACTGATTTTATCGCCTTACTGGCACGCTAAGCACACGAATGATAGGATTACAGTGAAAACATTTAAAAATTGGCGTCCCCAAATTACACCTAAAATTAAGAGTTCCGATGCACCGAAAGTGTCACCTGGTGATTAATTTCGCATCCGATGCTAGCATTAGTCTACTCTGCGCCACCAAAGTTTTTCGTTTTTGTTCTAAGCAAGCCCAGCCCCAGGACGTTTACTACAGCTTTCAGTGACAGTCGGGAGCACCGGGACATATTTACGAGTGTGTCGATACAGAACTTAACCTCTAAAGCCTATTTATGTGGGCAGGATGGGACAAATACTGCAGGCATCCACAACAAATAATATTATAGCAACCTGGGGGGGTTAGAGGCAGTGGGAGGGGCTACCCCACGTCCGCAAAGGTGGGAGAGTGCGTTGTAAGGGCTCCCTCGCCAGGAGGCCACAGACCAGGTACTGGTCGAAATAAAGGCGGCCGGAATCATTGAGCCCTCTGACTTCCCCAGTGGTGATGCTGCCAAAGAATGGTGATGGCCCCAGTGGTGATGGCTGTTCTGTGTAGATTCTCGGCGCCTGAACGCGGTAACGGCCAAGGATTCCTACTCACTCCCCCGCATTGACGAGTTCCTAGATTTGGTGGGGGGCTCCAGCTGATTCTCGTCACGGGACCTGTGCAGCGTGTATTGGCTGGTCGCTCCTGAGGCGAGACCCAAGACGGCCTTCTCCACAGGGCGGGGGGGAGATGAGCCGCCGACTCGGGATCTGTTTAACCCGGACAACCCTTCTACACCCCCAGATTGACTGCCTCGTTGACCACCAGCCAGGATCAGAAAGACTGGGACGTCCAGTTGCCCTTGGTCCTGATGGCCTGCCGGACCGCGGACTGCCTGTATCCCCACTCTACTCATGATCGGGCTTGAGCTCCGCACACCACCCGAAATCGCCTTCAGCAGCCCATCAGAAGCCCCAGATGCACCCACGGGGCGTGAGTACACCAGGAGGCTCCACGCCTCTGCACGCCTTTGCCCACCGACACCTAGAGGCAGCAAGGATCTGCCAGAAGCAAAACTACGACACCCGGAGTGGGAGAGGCTCTTCGTTGCTGTGGACCTCGTTTGGGTGATCGAAGGGACGCTGCCCCAAGCTAGAGAGTAGGTGGGTCGGGCCCTTCGAGGTCCAGGAGAAGGTGAGCGAGGTGGTGTACCGGGTGGGGCTGCCTCCTCATGGCCGGTGTGTGTTCCTGCATCAGGACCGGTTAGCCCCCTACCTGGGTCGGGCCCCTGCGTCTCCATTCCTGGCTCACACCCCCGGCCCAATCTCCTCCAGCTGGCACCGGGAGTGTCGCCATCGACACCGGGCACCCGGACCCAGAAGACCACGTTGGGCCTCAGGTCACTTCCGGGACTTTTTCCTTCCCCGGCGGCAAGGAGCTGAGGGGAGGGTGGGGGCAGTGTAGCGACCTGGGGGGTTAGTGGGAGGGGGCTACCCCACATTATGGGGTGGCGTTACCCATCCGCAAAGGCGGGAGAGTGCGTTGTAAGGGCAGGAGACCACGTCAGGGGTTGGAGAATCAGTAAGGTGGTGACAGCAGGTAGGAAGAGTGAGGAGTGTATGGGGTTGTGGGTGAGTGCAGTGGTGGGGTTCCCCCCTCGGGTGTGTGGGTGGTTCCGCCCTCAGGAGGAGATAAAAGGAGGGAGGGAGGGACGTGGCGTGGGTAGAAAGTGAAGAGTGACGAGGGGATGACAGCAAGGAAACAGAGTTAACTAATAAACTGTGAGGGAAAGGAAGGGAAATTTAAGAGAGAGAAATTGTTAGGACAGGGTTTTATTATTTTTGGCATGGTCTCAGCCCATAGGAACTACAGAGGCGCAAATAAAGCCAACTCACAAGATGCAGGCTAGGGCAAACCCCCAAAAGAAATGACAAATTAGGTGTCTAATTATTAACAACTCTTGGCCTCAATCTCAGTGACAGCCATAAAACCTGAGGTTAGATAAATAAAAATAGCCGAATCAACTATATTATTATATAAACTACATGTATTGTATATTATTATATTTATTATATATTGTGCATGCTTGTATTGGTGTGTGAGTATATGCAAGTCATAATTAACATGTTTGTTTAAGAAAGGCAGTACTGTGTGAACCCTTCTTCAGCGAATTACAGCTAGTAATTCTGATAAACCATACAATCATTTCTGGTCTTAATTATCCCTGTCTGTTTAATGTCATTTTTATTTATTTATAAAACTTATTTTCATTGTTATAACCACATTCTAAAACCAAACACAAATAAAGAACACACTTCAGACATACCACAGCACCACCCATAAAATCTTAAAGAATACATCATTACAATCAGGGCTTAAAATATAAGGAAACCAATTAAATAAAAATGAAAAATGGAAAACATAAGACAACTTCCCATGTGGCCATTGGTAACAATTTGTTCTGTTCTGAAGAAGATGGTTTTTTCTCTATTGAGATTAGTCTTGCGAAACATAGGGTTAGGGTCACATAATAGATCTGTCAGACTAAGAAAAGCACCATCATTTTTTTTTTCAGCTATTGATTAATTTATAGCTTTTTTTTTTTTTTTTTTATGAAAATCTAAGACTGCAGTATTGGGCATTTACCCCCTTTGGACTTGTATACTCTTCAAATAGAACATGCCATGGAATTAAATGGTAGTAAAATATAATTTTCTGTATGAAAATAAATGTATATCTATATTTATATGCATTTCGGTTTATAATACAACCACCAGTAACACTAGCTATTTTCTGAGACCATTTACATTGTCAGTGATGGTAATTAATAGCTTGGGATAGGGGGTTTAAATAACCTGATTGGTCAATGGTTCTTGGCTGCAAAAGGGAGGGGCTTTAAAGCACTGTCAGTACAACAAACTGGGACCTCCTACAATAAAAGTTTAACCTCGCACGCGTGAGTGGGCTGAGAACATGGCACAGTGCATGAGATGAAGTTGGGGTAGTTTGCTACTGTCAGACTAGCTAGAGCTGAGATTACATGGCAGAACTTGAGTTATATTGATGTTGCTAACTCAAAGTAATGTTGAGAGGTTAAGCAAGTGTTTTTTAGTGTCCTGAGACAATATGTGTTAAACACATCTGTAAGTCTTACTTAGATTGCATTGGTCAGCCAATTATCACAAGTAAGGCTCTGTGGCATCGGAGTCATGGATCGAAGAAAAACTCCAAGTGCTAAACACTTGGGATGAATTGTAGCAAACAACAATAACAACAATAATGTTTGTTGGCTGTGTAACTAACTTATAGACAACTTTAGTGAACGACCGCTAAAATGTTTCACTGTTTACATGTCTTTTTAAGATTTTATATAGGTTTCTCCTTTGTTGCCTTCGGATGTTGTTTAATACAAACAGGACTCATATCTAGTATCTCAGCAGCGTTGCCAATTTTTCACTTCCTTTTCGTCTGTTTAACAGGAATGAAGGAAAAATAACAATAAAAACTAATTTTGTTACAAAACATGCATGCGGAATGAGTAAAAAAAAATTTCACATTATTACATTTCACATTATATTTATTCCAAATAAAAACAACTAGCAATGGAATTAAACCATTCAGTAAAATAAAAATGAGATATCTTTTGCTGAGATCCAGAGTCAGGAGGTAAAATGGTCACGACTGTTGACCACTCCACTGGCTTTCCATTGGCCGGCGGAGTAGTTCCTCCACGTGTCTTGCCACGTCCATTGTGTCCTCCAGGTCAAACTCACCTTCTGCATCTAACATTGAGTCACTCCTGCCAAAACGCACAAGTTTATATGATCTTTTCCTCTTGTATTTAAGGCTAACGTTAACTATTAGAGGGCAATGCAGTCAGTATTTTCTTTGTCCTGGACTTTACAGATTCTGATGCTCTGGAAACTTAATGTAAGTTGCGTTTCTTGATTATATGCACTTTATGAAAATTGCTCTGGTTAAGGGCATCTGCCAACTGAAAAAATAGAATGTGAATGCAGACGCAGACAGGGACTGTTATACAAGCTAAACCCCACAACCCCACAGTGCACATCCTTGAGCTGCAGTACTCACATAGGGGGGTAGATGCCATAGTTGTGGGGGTGATTGACAGATGGGGAAGCCGCGTGATCCATGTAGGTGGGATTTCCTCCAGACGGGTCTGGATTGGCAGTGGTAAACCTGCAATCAGACACAAAGGGAACCTCTTCATGTTCCCAAAATCACAAACAATCTCACCTGATACAACATGTGACTTAGATACTTGATTGATTAAAATAAGGAAAGTCAGTGCCCCGTGTGATAAGAAATAAACCTTTTCTTAACAAAATTTTGAGGGGCGTCAATACTGTAAGGCACGAGGGGATTCTATTAATCTTTGACACCTTTTATAATTAAATATTTTTTTTAAATATCAATTGTACAGTATAAATATCCGATCCAAATAAAATTTCACACTCCAAGGCAACACTTCTATACATATTTGCATTTTATTTCTACAAAGATTACTTTCCCCCCAGGAGAAGCTAACTTTTAAAAATAATAATATATTTTTTCCTTTAAACAAACACCAGGCCTTAATAACGCATTATTCGCATGTTTTTTAAAGTTTTTTTTGTTAGCAAACCAAAAACATTAATATACTCTTAGTTGCTTGGGAGAGAGACTTGGGGGGCACCTAATCAAGAGAGTTACTGGGGAAGGTCACAACTCGGTGCGTAAAAAGGGCAAGTGAGACTCAACATAAAATACCTGTATAAAAAATACACAGCGTTCAGTGTACCCCTTTTAAATTTTGAATCAAATTATCCATGTGTCCAAAATGTAAGAAGGAACTAAAAAAACGCTCACACACCTGTCCTGGTCCTGCCCAATGATAGAGTCATTCTGGAATAAGATTAAGAAAGAATTGGAGAAAATATTTGGCTTTGTTTATGTTTTCTATTTAATTTGGCCTTTTGCACAATCAGGTGCACTCCGTTACAGGATCAAATGGCCATAAAGTTACTGTCTAATGTCTGAAAATGTATTTTTATTAATTGGGTCAAGAATAATCCTTCTATAGTTGATCACTGGTCAAAATGAATCTTCATTATTCTTATTCTCCCGGTAAAAATTTGCACTGTGTTTAGAGAGAAGTAAGGGACAGGGACAGGTACGTCTACAGTGGGGAAAAAATAAATAAAGCTTTTAGGAAACATCAGTTACTGCGATTAATTGTATGCTGTAGAGGTGTGTGTGTGTGTGAGGGGGGTTGACAACTTTTTTTTTTTTTTATTCTTCTGTGCGAGTGGATAATACCACTGGACTCACACTGTAATATGTTTTGATTTTATTTGTGATAAAACTCAATAAAGCTCTCATTACAACCAGCATCTCACTGTTAAAAAGGTTTAATCGTTGGCAAGTACGAATGCTTGGATTAATATTCAATTTCAGCCGGTGGCAATGTTGTGCGTATTGTTACCTAGTAACTTAGTATCCACAACCTCTAGAAAAAATATATATTTTTTACCATTTAAATGAGTAGACGATCTTTTGTATGCAAATACAACTTTTTGTTATTATTAAAAAGTATTGTCAGCAAATGGAAACAATGCTTGGTGAATCAAGGCCAGTATGTTTGGGGTAAAGGTTTCAAGCAACACTCTTACTGCTGCATTTACCTATCTTTAATGACCGAGCAATACCTTATTCAGTCGACACAAGAGATTTTTTAACTAAGGAAAAACAAAGATGAGTGTCCCTTAGCAACTGTATTGAAAACAGAAAGTAGCCTGTTTCAGGAAATTCAGCTTCTGTTTCACCCCAAGTGAGGTATTTAAACATAAGTAGGTATCATAATTATGAAAGCCATCCAAGACAGGAATGTCTACAAAAAAATTAAATAAAAATAAGAACACTACTGTTCCCCTTTTGTGTTATTGAGGGGTTTGTGTCCTGCTCTGCTAACATGCTAGCAACGATAATGTTAGCAAAGGAAGCCCACATTTTACTGGCAAATAACACCGGCTAAATCAGCTGTTCATTCTGCATGGCGTGAAGTATAAAATACAGAATACCAAACAGCTACTTAAACCTGAAATAAATACTTCCCTTCTGTTCACTTAAAATGTGATATATCAATCTTTTTATTATGGTTCAATTTGTGATAAGTGTACCCGATCCCCTGCTCATGTAAAAAACACTTCCCCTGCTCTACCGCTGAACGGAGAACCTGAAAAGAACAATCAGCACCAATCAGCCCTTTCCGGTTATCCTGTACACGACTAACTGTTTCGACACACTTCCATCCTGGAAGCGAGTGCCTCGGCTCTACTGTCAGCAGGGATAGAAGTTGAGTCCATGTGGCACAGAAAGATAAGTGAGCAGACTTACTCAGGCACAACCTGTCTTATCTGAGGTTTGACATAGCCATCCACTGCCTTTGCTGGAGGGTAGATAGAAACAAAGCAAAGGAGTGGTTATTCCTAGGTCAAACACAGCTCCTATATGTTATACATTATATTTTATGACTGTATTAATTAACTCTTTATGCGTCACAAAATCAACAATAAAAAAAAAACCCTTATAGACCAGCACTAATGTATGTTCATGAATGAACAGCACTGGTAAAGACTATATCACTGGTAGACATTCAAATAGAATTCGAAGAGCGAAGAAAAATCCTTACAGAGAGGCGGGGTATAGTACTTGGAAAAGACCTCATCCTTGGGCCGATCAGGGTAGAGAAACAAGAGGTGGTTGAGGTCGCTGATTCGGTCAGCCAGAGAACGGATCGAGAAATCTTTGGTTGTGTAGGGCATAAGATTCCACACCATCCTCTCGCCTGGGCCCAGAGGACACAGAGAAACAGCTCCTACTGTTAGTTCAAAGTCCTGACCAACTGCACTCATAGGTAGACACTGAAATATCTAACCAGTTATTATACAGAGAAACTCTGGGACTTCCACCTGGAGATGGGCTTCTGCTTAAATTAATTGCTTGTGGTATATATTTATACTTTGACATAAACTTCAAGCAGTACATTTTTGTCCCCACACATTGCATGAAAAAAAACCCTCCTCAAAGTAAGCCATAGTCATATGTTGGTGTTCAGACAATAAGACCAATTGTCCATAGGGAAGACGGCACCTGCTTTGTTAGGGTTCTCAGCCACCCATGCAATGGTGATGCCCCCAATCTCCGAATCGCTGTAGCGCAACAGGAATGTCCCGTTAGGCTTGGACATCAGCATGTCCTGGGCCTGCTGCTTATTCAGAAATCCCAGGATCGCCCTGCCTCGCAACATTTGCAGACACACAGACATGCACACACAGGAACAGAGACAGCGAGAGTGGTGAATACCCACATTCGCAAAATCATATGGAGAAAAACATTTTTTAATGGCTCTACATTCATGACTGGCTAAGCACATTTCTAGATCATTGTGCTGCCATGGAGGAACCAGTCTAATAATATTAGCAAAACTAAATTGAGGTCAAAAGGTCAAAAGAAACCACTGTATATTAGTGCCATTATTTTACCATTTTCGAAGTTGCCAGTCAACAGTAATTATAAAATTATAAAATAGAAGCTTTGAGTATTTTACTTTTCCACTGTAATATGGGCAGCAATGACAGAACTCTTACCCATCGTTCCAGTGCAATTTCAGGTGCTTTTTCATGAGTTCAATGACCCCATCAAACCACTGCCAAAATGTGAAGTTCCGGCCAGGTAAACTCTCCTGTTGAATGGGGCAGGTTAGCAAGTTAGATTAAGTGTTCTGGAAGTTAACTTCTGATTTTCTTCAATGTTATCCTTCTGAAACATCTGTTAAACTCCACAGCCAAGAAGTTATCTATGGATTACCTACGCCACTTGGTATTGCATCAAATAGTTTACTGTTTAGTATATATTTGGTTAATTAGGTTCAAGGTTCAAGACCCCAACATCTTCTGCATTTCTGGGATTGTAGCTCCCTTCATTTAATGTTCAGGAACTGCGCACAAGCAACACATGTGCTTTTCAACAATGTAACAGCAAGCAACCAAATTAGGTCACTTACATTTAACTGAAAAAAAATTCAAATTGGCCAATTCAGAGCCAAAGTGGCACGATCCAAGAGAGTGAACGGTGTCTCAGGGGTTTGAGTCCAGATCCGAGATTTACAGATTAAAATACATACATAGCACTTAGCTTTTGAACCATTGAGTCATGCCTGATTAATATTCCATAACAAACATATGCAAAAATACATACTAATTTACAACAAGCCAACAGACAATTCAAGACAGTGAAATTTAGGTTGAAATTTAAGTGTGAAAGGTAAGGCGAAATCTACCCTGTTGAACTGTGACCAGGACATAGTCATGTTGCGGTAGTCCTCAGGATTGGTGCTGGTGATGCTAAAGGCCTTCTGGGCCAGGAAGACCAGGTTCTCCTCCGCCAGCCCCCGGTTGCTTTGCACCTCAGCTTTGTATTTCATGTTGAGTGCTTCACACAGCTGTGGCCACGTGACCTTATCTGGCACGATGAAGGGTACCCGGCCCTGGGGAATCATCTGAGGTCAATGCAGGTGTAACCAATAGGTTCTCAAAACTTTAAAAAACCCTCAATCTTTGGCTTCTTCAGCAGAAAGCTCAATTCCTTTTCAAGTCTATACCAGTTTTGGTACACAGTGCTTGAGTCAATTAAATAAAAATAGACAAACAAAGATATGTAAAAGCAAGACCAAAGTTCCTTTTGAGGATGTGGTCTTGAAAACATGAAAACTATGCGAAAGGATCATAACTGAATCAAAACATCCCATAAGACAGAGTGTAAGGGGGGGGGGGGGCTTTTGCTTGGTAGCAGCCTGCAGTCTTCTAACATCGAATTTGTAGAAAATCATCCCATAAGATTGTACAAAATACATAGTGTCCTCCATATTTATTAATATTACCGTAAATATTCTTGGAGGAACGTCCCAAAATCTCACATAGAAATGCCATAATCTCATAAAACACCATATATACTTTGTTCTTTGACTAACGGGTTCTCTAAAGGCAATGACACTAATCACAAACTATATTATAAAGAAATTTCACTCACCGGCTCAGCAAAAGCATTATCCCAAAGTACTGTTGCTGTGGCATTGTTGTCTTGGCTGCCATGGACAATCACAACCACAGGAAGTGATAATGTCTGAGAACGGAGTGGGGCATGGAATATAGCAAAACCCCAGAAGGAATGTCACAGAAGGTACAACTTAATTTGCTTAATCAGGAACTCAGTGCTGTTGATTTACATATGCGGTCTGCGAGTACCTAACACAAAACATGTTGGGAAAGGGAGCAACTTCACACCAGGTATTTACCTTGACTTGGAATACTAGCTCGTTGCCACCAACACTGAACTGTGACTCGAAAAGGATGGTAAATTTCTCTTCCGTGACCGATTCGGCTCCACGCCTGTCCGAGCGCTTGATCCTCTTCAAAGACTAGAAGAACGACAAGCGTGAGAAAGCATTGGGGAAGCCATCCTGAACAATGGCTATTCATAAACATACAGCACGATATTTTTGTCTGAGAGACTGTGGCTGAGCATCCAGCAACATTTAGCATATTTCGTTCACTTTGCATTTACTCCTTTATGTCCATTTATACCCACCTGGTATCAATAAACCCAGCGCAATGTAAATGAAAGACTAAGCATGATTGCCAATGCACAAAAAATGTTGTTTGAATTTGACTAAAAAAGGTCTGAGCAGGAATTATCGTGACATTCGCTTGGGGAACATTACAGAGATCACTGCAAATGGGGAATCTGATGCAAACTGTCCCATACCGATCATTTAAAAAACAATTGCAAAGGGCAATATTAAAAAAACAACGATGCTATAATGCAGTAAACCAATGATGAATACACGTATTTATTTAATGATTCAATCATCTGGAATCATTTTACCCAAATTGAAATGAACAGCAACAAAATTAAGATAATGAAATGAATGATGATAATCGTGACGGGATTGCTGGCAGATGAGAAAGGTCAGAGATATTAAGTCCATTAAAATAGAATGGGCCTTCACACAGGACAGCTTCATGGTTGACGGGGCTCCGCAGAAACATTCTCACTTCTGCGTTTTTTCTTCTATTATGCATCACAATTATGAGTCCCCAATGCCACATAGCCCTACCTACACTGAGGCATCATTGAGTTAACTCGCAACCTTTCTTTTCATTTGCATTTTCCAAGATCATCAGACCAGTCATGATTAAGTGAATGGATTTCAGTCTCTTGGGAATCATCAGTGTAGTGTGGCAAGCTAGAATGTTCGACGCAGTCAATTCCAAATAAGAATTTAATATGTGTGATATATACAAACAAAAAACAACATTATGGCGCATTGTTAATCCAATACAACATAAAACATAGCTGTTTGAACTGGATCATGAAGCCTTTACACCAGATTTTGATGCATTTGTATAGAACACTGACACCTGAAACACACTAATGCTAACTTACCATGATGAAAGCTTCTAAGGGATGCTATTTCTTGCTATACAGGCATAATTGGTGTTTGAAAGCCACCTGTTAAAAAATCTCAAAGCATTCGTTCTATTCACCCTTGACATCACGAGTGACAACAGCAACTGAAGCCTCTGCCTTGGGCTCACCATGTTTCTGAAGTGAGCACTGAGTGTTCCGGTGGTTTGGTGGTATTCCATCACGCAGTTGTTGTTGAGGATCTCACCACTGCTGTCACTGTAAGGAAGAACAGGAACTGTTATAGGAAACATCTTTTGTGCTAGAGTGGTCTGACCACAGTAAGTATTAGCAAGGGGCATTTGGAATAATTTCAGTATTCAAGAACTGATAATATTCCTCTTTAACTTGAGACTATGAAATGTGTGCACAGAAAAGCAATTAATAGCAGCGATGACGCAAGTCTTATTAAACATGATAAATTAAAAATTCCCATTTCATACATAAGTCAACAAAGGAAAAAAGTGCCTCCCGAGCGGCTCAGTCAGTAAAGGCGCTCACCCAAACATAGACCTAGCCCTATGTTTGCCCATTCAAATCCAGCTCATGTCATTATCCGATTGTGACCACGCTGGGGTGGGTTAAATTGGCAGGGTTTCTCTCAGCTCATCATAAATATAGGATTCAGGGATTAACATTCCACGGGTAGACTCCTAAAAGATCTTGTGATCTTTACAGTTTAATGTAACGAAAATGAGGGCCCAAAGATCAATGGCAAAGATGTTCTCATATCACATCAACAGGATTTTGTGTTCTGAACCCAAGCCAGATATCGGATTTACACCCCCTATTCCACCTACGTGTGTAAGGCTTATGAGCTATAAAGTTATGTGTGGTTTCATTCTTTGGAGGCACTGAGAGACCACCATCTTGTGGCCTCCAAGTCTGCTTGGCATTCAACAACCCATGTTCTTTAATTTGACTACATCAAAACACCCCGTCAGATGCATTTGTGAACCTCTGGTTTCACAACATTCTCACTTCTCTATTTTCCCTGGCTACAACTTTGGCGCCTGGACTATCCTCCTGGTGTTCTCACTCTTCCGTAAAACACTGTAGGGAGGGCTTGTGGCTAGTGAACTAGTGAGAGAAAAGGGTAGGTGAAGAAGTCCGGACTTACTTCCTGGTGTTCTCACTCTCCGATAACACTGTAGGGAGGGCTTGTGGCTAGTTAACTAGTGAGAGAGGAGGGTAGGTGAAGAAGTCCGGACTTACTTCCTGGTGTTCTCATTCTTCAGCAGTGCCTTGGCCTGCTGCTCGCTGATGATAGTGGCTTTGACCTGGGGAGGGTTCATGTGTACGTTGAGCTTCCCACCAACAAGGAGCCGCACGGTGGCAGCAAACTTGGTCTGTGTCTTCAGAACCTGCGGGGGCTGCTTCTCAATGATGAAGGTGCTGGGGGGAGACCACAGGGTCAGATAAATGGTCAAACAGTGACAATACAGATCAAGGTCTTTTCTGAATGTCAGATTTGGAGACTCTCAATAGAGAGAGGGGAACTCTTCTGTGTCTTTATTTTAGATAGTGTAAGAGCTAAAAGGAATGTTACCATTATCAATTTCTGGAAGGCTGCCTTTTTTTAAAAGACATTAGGAGTTTCCTCTTTTTTCTATGAACCCGCCGATTACTATTAGTAATGTGGTTCTTTTTTTCATATACTTCAAACAGTTTTGTTGAATTGTTGGCTTTACTTTGATCAAAAAGTATAATCATCAGTTAGTACACAGTAAAACTGCATCCAAACTGGCAGTTACTCATGTTGACACACAAACACAACATAATGTTAAGTTAATATTTAATTTATCAGACTTTCCAAACCGCTTGTTCTGGGTATTAACTTTTTACTGGTTTGTTCTTCTTCTCTTTATTAACTTATTTAAGCAAAGCATTTTTCCACTTCTGCTTTTCTCTGCTTTGTAGCACATTAAAACATGATGAAACTACACACTACTGTTAGCAACTGTCCCCTAAAAACTAGAAGCTGAGAAAATCCACATGCAATAAAAGTTAATTATTGACCGGCTGGGTGTTGGCGTCGCTTTAGATCTACTGTCCGTTATTCAAATATGCACAATAATGTACATTATGTTCTGTTCTTGTTTCTCCTTTTTCCATTCCAAAATAAGTTTGTTTGTGAGACAGAGGTGTTGGGGAGCTGCTAGCAAGAAAGGGGTACGGTTTGAATTCCACAATAGAAAATGATCTCTGACCATTTAGATATAAAAGCTAAGTCTAAGGACATTTAAAATAAAGATGACTAGCAAAAGATTCCCTGTAACTGACAGTTACCTAATATACTAAAATACAACAATATTGGGGGAATTGCCTGAATGAGAGTCAGTCTATGATGCAGAATCTGAAATTTATGCTGATCAGCTGCATTTTTTGCAAAGCTGACCGGAAGGATCGCTGCTAAACATTGCGCACAGGTCACATGGTTGCGTAGCGTGCAGTGTGTTAAATAACCAATGGCCCACGGGTGGGAGGGTCTGGGGAGTCCATCCGCACTGCCACATTGAAAAATAATTGATGGTTTGTATATATTTTAAACAGCCACATGTTCTCAATAAAAAATGGAAGGGTCCAGTTTGGGTCCATTCGCAACGCAAACCTGAATCACAATCAAATCTCAGAATAATGAACGTGCAAAACCAATGTTATCAATGCTTAGACTCATCTTTGCCTGTTTCTATCTCTTTGGTAACAAGAAAGAGAGCTCATTGGCTGAAACATCCTTCAACTCGCAAGAGCAGAAGCCCTGCCTCTCCCATAGCATTACACACTAACATACACGCCAGGAGCTCTACATGGGCGACAGCAGGCAACAAATCGGGAGGGGAATACACCATGGGGGTGATCCAGTAAAGGATCCACACCTGGTGACCAGTGCTGAGATGATGTCGGTGATGGTACTGTTAAGTTCAGTGAGCAGCTCTTCAATAGGGCCGGGGATGGGCAGCTGCTGTCTCAGGTGCTCTGCTCGCCGTATCTGTTGCCGGTTCTGACAGATCATCTCTGCAAGCTTTTCACACCTGAGGAATGCAAGACACTTAAGCGAGAACTCCAGGGAAAGTGAATCAAATATCATCAAATAGAGAGCACCCTTATCTGAAAGTTAGAAGCTGCAGATTGAATAGGAAGAAAAATCTCTTTGTCCATAGGAATGGAGTGGAATTCAAATAAGAATTCCATAAGTCAGGGCGGCCATTTGAACTGGGGCCAATGTGGGAAGACCATGGGGTGCAGACTTACCAGGACTGTAGGACATCCAGCCCGCCCTCTGGTGGCCCTCCATTGCCTGCCAGCTGCTGTCTCCTCTTCCACTGAATCAGCTCGTCATCCAGGATGACGGTCTGTTGCTTTCGGAGCAGCTGCAGTGTTTTTTGGTGCTTCTCAGCCAAATCCTGATAACACCGGGCAGAATCCATAGGGTCAGACAGAGAAAAATTAAAAACTTGTCAAACCTCATTCCTCATGCATAAGTGTTGAGAAGAAGAAAAGAAGCACTCATTTGTACAGCAGGGATACCAGTCTGTATTTCTGTAGTGTGTTGGCCTCCCGGGTAAGCCATGCTTCCACAGTGGCCCTCTTGCTCAGCAGAGTGGTCTCCCTTTGCAGTCTGTCAGACGGGGGCAGGGTGGACAGGTTGCTAAGCTGGGCTGGAGGGAAGGGAGAAAGGAGGAGAGAACTCAGGACCTCACGCTCTGTCCAACCACCGCCTGTCCTAATTGGCACAGACCAAAGGACACAGGTACCTAAAACTGAAAATAACGCACACACCAGCACTAGCATAAAATGCACATCTCCAAAGTTTAAATTTCGACTGAATGCAATTGAGTGAATGAGTGTTGACCTAGAGCTCAAGTTTGTGAATTCTAAAAACTCTACAAAACCTCTGTTGGGAGTTGTGGCCAGTTTGGGCTCACCCTGAATGTGAAGGCTCTCCTGATACTGAATGATGAAGTACTCCTGGTTGTGCTGCAGCTTACGCAGGTCATTATCCGTCTCCTGTGTCATTACACGAAGCTCCTCGAAGGCTTGGTTGATCTGCTGGTACTTCTGAGACATGCTGTCCAGCATCCCACCCCCGGGGGAGCTTGACTGCCAATCACACAAGAGAGACCATTATCACGGTACCAATTTACTTAGTTCAAACGAACAGAACACCTTTTCATAGTATCCATTATTTAACCTCAAACAGACACATGTTAGATATATAACTGTACATAATGTGTATAATTTGAGTGCCCTGTAACTATGTGTACAGTAGGGAAAATGGTCTCAAGGCTCACGTTTGTGGCTTCGCGCACCAGCCTCTGCTCGGTGTACAGTATGTGCTTGATACATCGCACCAGTTCCAGAGGACACCGGTCATATGTACTCTGAAAGACAAAGGCTAAATTCACAACACTGATGCAAGAAATCTCCACATGCCCACACAGTGTACAAAACAACAACTAGCTGTAATTTGGCTGGAAGCACTCACCTGGTGAGCGCTAAAGGTATAAAGCTTAATTAAATGCTCAGTAAAGACAATTCAATTAATATTTGCGGATGACCAAATGACTAATCTTGCCATGAAACCATTTGTTTAATTAAGTTTTAGTTGCGGAACTGGTTTGAAAAAATGTATGCAGAGAGAACATACATTCTTAAAAGATTTTGAAGTTGACTGTAGATACTGGTCTGTATTGCCACTGTGAAGTGAGCAAAGGATAATGTATTCTTTTCTGTTCCCTCCCACTCTCATCTGTGCTTAGGAACCACATTCATTTTCCATCATGAGTTTTCACCAAACAGACAGGTTGGAGAATTCATGCATTCAGTGACGCGTGGGTGTAGTCACTCACCTTGAGTTGAGTTGCATAGTGGCCCAATTTGATCTTGAGCAGGAAGCCATCCTCTCCCACCTGGTGTTCTGCCTTCTTCTGTAGCTCCTGTATCAGAATGTCCAGCAGACGTTTGGCCTTGAACTCCTCCTGTGGGTTCTCCAAATCTATCGTGTCCCTGAATAAAATAAATACGACCAACAGTGGGAGGAGGGTTTTGCCAGTCTGCAGTAAGTTAAAAAACAATATTAGACCCTCAAGCATCCTTAGACCCTTAGACAACCCAATTTGAAATCTTGGTTTTAAAAATCCCAAGCAGAGATAGAGACTTATTCAAATCTTGAGTTTTTAATCAATCCCATCACTAGGTTAGTATAGGAGGTTATTTGAGAGGAACCCCATGCACAAGTTAAATAAGTTAAACTGGTATTCTGTAATTCTACAAAAGGTCAGGGTGCTACTAAGGGCCCCAGTTCTGTGAGGCTCCACAATAAACACAAGGTAACTGTACTACCCATAATTTGACCTTATGCAACTGATTACCGACAAATGGAATTAGGAAAAAAGTAATGAACACACAAGGGAATGCCAAAAACAGCTGCTACCGTGGGCCTGCTCCCCACAATGAATAGCCTTTTCCTATCATTAGTTTTTCCTTCAGCATATCTGTATCACTCCCCCAAATGTAACTTTTTGTGTCATATTCATAATGTTAGGCCTCTCTGTTCTACACTTTCTAATACTTGTCCTTATATTGAATGCAACATGGGATTTGTAGTCACAACGGAATATCCTTAGAACGTAAGTCTACTGTTTCTCGATTGACTGGTTTGCATTAACACAAGTGGCGTTTTAGTTTCAGCACTCGTTGATCAGAACGTCCAACAGAGGAACAGTTTTACGCACCACAACTGGGACTCGATCCATTGGGACAGGTAATGGCGCACCTCTATGGGGAAGTGCTGGCCATAGAGGGATTGCATTTGGTGCAATGCCTCCCCCTGTAACTGTTGGGCCTGAATCCAAACTGCCATTTTCAGAACCCTGGAAAGAGAAGCAGGGGGGAGGGGGGGGGGAGGTTGGTGGTAAGTGAGAGTGAGCCACATTGATAATATTCCATTTCAATAGGGTACTCATTCATTCTCCACAAGCTGGCAGTTCAGTTTATACCAAAAGCTCCTTTTCATGCCATGTAACTGTCTTCCCATTTCAACCATTAATCTTACACATTTGCCATTTTCATCGTCATAAAATTTGGTTGAATATAGCCCTCGATACAAGTAATAACGTAACACAAATAAACCATCTTGGAAAAACTAGCTTATATATTAAATAAGCAGCATCCCACAGCTTTCTGATCTTGGCCCTGTTAACTTACTTGATACGGTTATACCTACTGCTTATAGGTTACACACTCAATCAATCATTTATTATATTTCATATAATTCATATAATACCCACATACATACATACACTTATACATTATGTGCGTATTATATACACTTATATATTATGTGTAAGAGATCTGCATAACGGTGGTCTGTAAGGGAGGATGGAAAGAAAGCTGGAGTTTGCCAAAAAGCATGACAGGGACCCAGCTGTGTTGTGGGAAATGTTTTTGTGGTCCAAGAGACCAAGATGGAGCTTTTTGAGTTAAAATTAGATTTTAAAGCAACATGGGATACAACAGATTTTCAAAGCGCTCAAATAGTTGGTTCCCAAATAGCAGATGCCACGATCACCATGACGGCACCATGACGGCATGCGCCAAACAAGGGAAAATGCATCAGGAAAGCGGAACATTGGTTGCAAGCTTAGAACAGTATAGAAACCCAAAAGGAGAGTTGCTAAAAACCATAAAACAACAACTACTACAGAACAGAGGAAAAGGAGCCATTAAACGTGAACACAAAGGCATTGCGCCAAACGTCAATATAACACAATATAACAGATAAAAAACTAAAAAAGGTAGCAAACACATCTCAAATTTATCACTTCTAATACCGCAACCATATGCTATTAGGTCTACTCTATTTCTGAAACCTTTCCAGCGGTGAATATGATTTTGGTCCATGGAGTTCCATAACCTGCC
The DNA here is from genome assembly GCA_025775045.1 of Hiodon tergisus. Lineage (NCBI taxonomy): Eukaryota > Metazoa > Chordata > Actinopteri > Hiodontiformes > Hiodontidae > Hiodon > Hiodon tergisus. The sequence continues at coordinate 34,094 of JAOVYW010002833.1, forward strand.
TAAATGATTTCCCATAATACGGTGTCTAGCCCACAGGCAACTGACAAAAACATATAGCCTACTTTTTAAGATTCAATTATTTGCTTTTTTTGTCATTCACATTTTTATTTTTTATAAATCGACTTTATTATTAATATTATTAATAAATTCAACTATGAGCAGATGAGTAAATAAAAGTAGAACGTAGACGGCTTGCCAGATCTATTCCTCCAGAAAATTACTACTGAGCTCACATTAGCTATTCTTTAGCGATCAGGGCTAGTTTAGCTCCCTTATCTCTGCCCAATATTTAAAAGTAATATTACCTTCATGCAAACTGTATGTTTTTATATTGTCTATCATATGGGCATACGTATCCAGACAATTCATTGAGTATGGTGTTATACATAGACTACAGGGGACACTGTCAAAATATAGTTGGCTCAGACTTACTGCTGCACACAAGAAATACATAAAATACTAACAGTTGAATATAACAGACAAAACATGTGTTGATAAACTAGAACTCCCTGATTTGCAAGATTAAATAAATCATTCTGAAAAGTACTCCTGGTTGTACACTCCAGATCCCTCCAACCCAAAGGTTACCAGGCTATAACCCAGAAGCCCCTACCTCTGGTCTCCACTCATTCTAAACATGGTGCTCAAGAGTCACTGTTTAAAACAACAGAGGGGGAGCAATATGTGCTCCCTTCAGCACTTCAGGCAGACAGCAGGGCATTGTCTGTTAGACTCGCATCAGGCTTTAACTTTGGATGACCATGGGGTAATTTTCTCCTTAGCAGTCTCAATGAGCATACTGCACTCGGTGCGAAGAGCTCATACTCCTGCAGCCATCAGCTACTGGTGAATCAACTGACATTCTTAATGTCTGTCAAACTGGTTTAGGAGTGAAGTGACAGTGAAGCAGCCAGATGCTCAGACACACGTGGTCTGAAGAGGTAATTTCCACTCCTTCTTATGTAACATCCGAGTCATCACAGACACATACAACGGCCATGTTGATTTTCAGATTTTATTGATTTGAATCATAGAGTGCCATTTAATGTCACAAATGTGACTGGAAGTGTGTGTCATCAAGAGAATAAATGCAAAAACCTGATGGGAATGTGGAACATGGAAAAAAAAGAAAATGTAGTCGTCTGGAACAAAACAAGTCAACTGGCACACAAAAAGTCCCAGTGAGTCAAAGCGAGAAGTGACTGAGCATGACAGCACAGATTCCAAACAGCAGAACAACTTCCCCTCATGTAAATCAAAAGGACACACCCACACTAAACCCAACGCCGTGCATGCTGAAAGAAACACCAAAATAAAATCCTGGATCCTGTCAAGGTATTACTTTACAGGTGAGATGGGATGTCTCGCAGTGAGACCAAACTCAGTACAAGTGTCTTTACCGTTTAAAAGTAGGTTTTTTTATTTATTTATTTTTTTTACATGTCCCCACCCAGCGATGGTTCATTAGAATTCACCTGCAGCTGGTTAGTCCAGGAATAGCTCAAATCATAGCGCAGTCCTGTTTCCATCCTGCACTATAAACAGAATCAGGCAGAATCTGTTTGTGGTAGAGCATTAGATCACTGTGTGTGCAGATTAGCCACTGAACAGCCATAATGTGCCTCCAGGGGTTTTGTTGCAAGCCTTTATAGATAACGTTTGTACCAAAAAAATAAAATAAAAAATAAATAAATCAAATAGAATAAAGCAACACTTTCATTTCTATTCATATGCAGTCAGGTCTCTTCATCCTTTGCCTTCAGTTTAGAGAAGTAAAATTTCAAAAGCTGTAATGCCTTACGTATGCTATTAAGGATCCCCTACTACATACTCCCCACTCCCTTAGCAACAAACAATTGTAAACAGTTGGGCAACAGACTCAGAATAGGCCTGGCAGCTACATGAAAATCTCACCAAAAGCACCCCTGAAAGCCCATCCAGACCTTAAAGAGCAGCAGTCGGGATCCTCTGCGAAAAGGATCCTCTCTTTATTAAGATTAGCAAACCCACATATACTGAACCCGCATACTGATATCTGCAATAGTGGCTGGATACAGTAAGACTGTGGGGGTTTACCACTGTCTACTGGAATGTTGATGACATTTGGCATCTTAACGATTACACATTATAGTTCTGGCTTCAGAGGCAAACGTGAATTGCAAGCCCCAAAGTGCAAGGTCAACTTTGTGTTTTGCTCCTTGTATTTTGTCTCCTGTCTGCAAATATCTAATCTCAGTGACAGACCATTCCCTTCGATTAAGTCCCTTTGAATCATGGGGGGGGGGGCGAGGCCCAGTCCTCGAGGGCCACAGTGTCTGTGGATTTTAAGCTACCTCTAATTACCAGTTGATTTACACCTAGAAACACCAGGCGAAATCATTTACAATCCAAAAAATTGGTACAACTAATCCGTCAAGGATCAGGATTTGCCCTACCGGCTCTAAACGCTCTCAGCAGAATCGGCAAATGGCATACAATCCGCATCAAAAGTGTCTCAGCACTGGGAAATGGCCTGGCTTTGACCAACTTTCAGTAAGGGATTTCTCAGACTGGGCCACTTTATTTGGGCCAGCTCCCAGGTTCCGTGTTCTCTGGTCATTTCCACCACAGTAATAGTGGGTGGACTTTGGCTGCAGCAGGGGAGATGCTAGCAGCTCACACTCAAACTCCAGCCCATCAAAAGTCCAGCCCCTGACCTTGTTTTATCCGTCCTGTCTGTTTTTCGCCAATTGCTTATTTTTCATTGTCCGTTTTGTCCTTGTTTGTTCTTGTATGGAGTCTTCCGTTTTAATCCACTAGGGGTGTGTCCATTAGCGGGTTTTTTTTTTTTAAAAGAGGTATCTAGCCATGCTTCCCATAGCTGTAGCATACCACATATCTTTTTTCAGCTATGAAGTCAGCCTTCACATTAAATCCACTACGCTTACCTTTCTACCAATTTTTATTTTTTTAGTAGATAAACTCATACCCGGCGCTATGGACGGGCCTGCCTACAGAGCTTCTGTAGTATTGTTTTCATAGTTAGGCCCACCCACGAAAATTAAATGTATAAAATTGACATGACAGCCCCATATTTGCTAGTATTTGCGAGCGCTTAAACTGTGAGCATGTGAATATCGGTCAGTTGTATTACTGCGGAAAAACATGCACACAAACAACATTCTCATTAGGGGCCTCCTTGAGGTACCGGAACCATTTGCCCATTTGGTAATCTGGCCATTTTAAGAAGCAGTTTGAGCAGAGGTCATCGAAATGCACAACAGTAACATTAAACATAAAAATGTACTGTGAACAGAGCATTCAACTCCAAATGAACGGAAGATTTTTTTCTATATTTCGCCTTCATATCCGCATACAAATTGCTGTTAAGTAATATACACTTGGCCCACGTCTCTTAATAAAAACCAAACATCTGCACATGTAACTGAGTGTCACCGTCTTAGAGGAATTGGGCAATTGTCCGTCAAGTTTTTTCACCCTGGATTGAACATTATAGTGACAGGTCATTTCCCCCATCAGTCAGGAGAAAGCCTTCTAGTTAGCCAAGTTTTTTAGCCAAGGGCAGAAGAGCTGGGACAAACCAGAACCCACCATTGTTTTTTGGGGGGGGGGGGTTTAAAATGGGGAACAAAGGGCACAACGTGAGTATTTTGCGGATAGCCTTTAGTCCCTTTTTCAGGATGAGAAGGTAGAGCCCAGTCAGTCTCATTGACATGCTGACCCCCATCCAGCCTGCAGTGTGTGCATTATCACACCTCCCCCCCAGCCAAAGGCTATAAATAAAATCTGTGGTGTCAGCTAAGCGAAAAATAATTTGTTTAACCTACATCCCCCAGGGTTCCGTGAGCTGCCACAGCTTGGCGCCTGGTCACCACTCGACCAAGTGCTCAACTGTTAGCCACGGCCCATCGTTAACACTAGGGACAAAGTTCAGCAAACTGAAGAGAGCAGGAAAGCAGGGACAGCTCAATTTGTGAATTACAAATTACAAATTACTTTTCTCCTGCTTTTCCGGTAGTTAAAAGGGATCAAACGCGGCGTACCGGGTAGCGATGAGTGGATTACAGAGCTAGCCCTTTACACAGATAGCAGAGCGAGCGGCCACAAGGTGTCATCCGGCAGCACTGCAGATCCAGCCCTATAAAGTAACTGTAACCAAGATGTGTAGCCACCCAGATCCTCGTTTTATTCAGCTTCTGTTTTTCCAGAGTAATTTCCCTGCATTGTCCCCCATTTCAGATAACATAATTCTCCCCAGAGCCTTTAAAAAAAAAGATCCATCAAGACAGTAGCCAGTATACAAAAACAATAAATAAGCTCGAAAATGAATAAACTGGCAGAGGTTGAACCGAATACGGACCAGGAGTAAATACTCCCTGCATTTAAGCAGAAGAAGTGCATGTGACACTGTAGGGTTTGGGAGTGTTCTGCAGAATGATGTGGGAAAGGTGAGAGTTGGAGGAGGATTTTAATGGTGGGTTTATAGGCCATAGGGTTATGTTACTGTAATGTCAAAAATAGCAGCCCCCATACCTCATGTTATATTTATGTTGAAAAGTTCGACCAGCGATCAGCATATGTTTGTGTGTGAATGTATGCCTGTGTTCCTCTTAGTTCTACAAAGGGCGGACCCTCGGAGACAGAGCTAAGCCCAGCCAAAGCTGCGCCTTTAAAATGCCCCACATGTCAAGGGCACCACGGCAGCAGGTCATTGGGTTACGGTTCCACTCTAGCACAGCGGCAGCTGTTTGCCAACTCGATTTGAACATCACGCTCCCCAACCTCTGTGCCAAATTGTACTTCCAATTTTTCCACAAACATTGGAGTGTGAATGTTTGTGGCTTTACATAACTTTTAGCATACACAAATACGGGTGCTGAACAGGTCAGAGTTGTTGTTTGTGTTTAATCATCTATTTATATAAAGGATGGAGAACCTTCATGGTGTTAGTGGGTTTTTATATAAAGTATGGGTTATATGGTCCATAAGTTTATGGCTATTTGGAACCATCTCGAATTTTAAAAAATATGTTTATTTCTTCTTCTTCCCCTCAACCCACAATATTATGTAGATTACAATCATGACATACATTTTAGGAAGTGTAGGTGGCCACTTTCTACAGATTACAGTTGTCTGTTGATTACTCATGTGGCAAGTCACAAATTTGCCAGTTCATAAACGACAGCAGCAGCTTGTAACAACAGCAAGGCCGATATAACGCGGTGACGAATGACTACAGAGGGCTTGAAAAACCTGGTTTGCTTGTTAAAACTGGAGCAGTGACAGAGCACTGCCATTTCTGTTGCTTAAAGTCTGCTGGCTTCCCTGGTGACGACCACATTAACAACATCAAATAATTTCCAACTGGTTCAAAATGCACATGACTCCAGTTTAACCATTCCTTCATTGGCTTACTGTTAGCAAATAACTACACCGCCCACCCTGAACCAACTGCTTCATTCACAAGTTTCTTGGTACCTCCTCAAATTTCCAGGGGAGTCAAACACTCCATCTATCTTTAAGTTTAGGCCGAACGCATACTTATTCTGTCAGGCTTTCTGCAAAACAGAAGTCCCGATTTAGATATGATGAATCGTGGGCATGTCTTGGCATGTCATCCCTATCTCTTTTCTGGGTGTGACCTTATGTTGCCTTCATTGCTTTAAGCTCTACTTTTGTAGTAATGCTGTCATAGTTAGTCCTGATTAGGCTACAATTCATTTCAATCTTGCAATATCTCTGCATCTTAATAAATTACAAACAAAAAATCATTTACGGTCAGGACAGAGGATGACTAAAGGGCTTTTCACCCAGAGATCTGAATGTTCAATTGCAAACATAATTTTTTCATTTTGTGTTTGGTTCATAATCGTTTCATACCTAGGTCAAGGTCAAGGTCAAGGTCAAGTTTGTTTGTTTAGTCCACTTGCCGCTAGTCTCAGTCGAGAATTATATTGGTTTCACATTGCAAATGCACTCGTCCTTGCTTTTAATGAGGGTTATTTGTGGTTCTTTCGCCAAATAACTGCAGAAGAAATGGTGCACTCCAAACTAGTGTAAAGTCTATCATTTGAAAACACAGTCGTATTGGAGGTAATAAATACATTAAATCTGGAGAACAGAAGGCACATAGAAGTTCCTCCATCAGGTCATTCTTAAAATGTTTACTACATCATTCAACAAACTTATTAAACGATTATTATTACTGGTATTTTACAAATGTTAGCTCCACTTTTTGCGCCCTTAAAAGAAACACACACCAGTAAGTTTTCTTTGTTAAATTATAACTGCATTAAGCAACAGAAAATAATTCACTTCTTCTAATCACTCTGTTCTGACTTTGTTCAGAGCCCTATTTTTAAATAGTATGAGAATATAGAAAAAATCTTAGTGTTTTTGTGAGAGGTTTCCAGTTGTTCCTGGATGTGCACATCAAACTCCATGTGCACAGTTTTACTACTCAACCTTTTGAAAGATATTTACCAAGTACATGTGCTGAGGACACCTCCTTGGAGTTGAATCTATTTGTTACTTTCTCAATACATTTCTATTTGCTTTCTCAATACAAGACGTTTTGGGGGAGTAATTTCCATTCAAACCAATCCAAACCACCCCTGCTTTGTTGGGTTTGATCCGCGTTCTTGCGTTATTACTTCGGTGTCAGAGGTTTCAGAAGTAGCTCCAAACAAACCAAACCGCACTTCAATCTGCATTAAACACTCAAACAAAGACTGTCTGAAAGGCCCCTAACAGCACAACCCTGGCCTTCAACCATACTTTCTAACTATGATGTGCGCAGTAATTAAAACTTTAAAAGTAAAATCTGAATCTGAATTTTAATCTATATTTGTGAAAAATAGGTTTTTCTTATTAAAAAAATGTTTAACTAAATTAAAGGTTAGACGTATCTCCTACTGTGAGAGCAAGCCGAGAAAATTAAATTTTTTCACAGCCTATTTTGTTCATATTTGTGCTGGTTGCCAATAATTACTGGGGGCACTGCATATTGTTTGGCTTCGAGACAAAACAATGAATATGAAAATATGTATTCTTATGGAATATAGCCACAACCTGCACTGCACTCAACCAAAAAACGTGACCTCTAAAAATCAGAAGACCTGTATTTCTGTAACCTTCCAAGGCTTTAAAAATAATCTGACGGATTCAGACAAAGCAAACTAGGTTACTTGCCCCACAATTTCTACAACTGAACCACTGAACACAGAAAGCAAGGACACATAAGCCCAGTCCTCCTGGAACCTCTTGTATTTTTTAAAGGGGCCAATATAGATTTTTAGCATCCTGCCAAATCTGGAGGAACCAAAAACAATCCTTCATGGAACCGTACACCAGCAAAGTCTGTTAAAGTCTGTTAAGTAAATGCTTTTTAGTGTTTGGTCCCTAACACACACAAAAAGCAGGAGCTCAATCTGATTCTAGATCAGAAAATCAGCTTAACGCTCCATAGTGGAGGGAGGGTCTGCACATTCTGA
>JAOVYW010002834.1:0-14656 GCA_025775045.1 Hiodon tergisus
CTCTCTCTCTCTCTCTCTCTCTCTCTCTCTCTCTCTCTCTCTCTCTCTCTCTCTCTCTCTCTCTCTCTCTCTTTCTTCTCTCTCTCTGAACTTTTCCTTTTTCCAGACGTGTATCAGGACCCTCTCTCTCAACTGTTTTCAGGAGATTACGGAGAAACAGCTGTTGAGAGAAAGAGCTAGCCATTAACACTGGCTGTCTGTGTTATGACCTTGAAAAGCATGAATAATAAAGCCGGTTGGTGTGTTGTGTCACGAGGTAAAGACAGAGACAGAGAATGCAGGTCCCAAACAGGTGATTTTCATTCCAGAGGAATTTTTCTGTGAAAACCAGAGCATCAAAAAAGCTTTCTTATTTAGACTTTTCAGCAAAAAATCCACAAAATGATGAATGGAAAAATCATTTTTTATCACCATTTGCAGCAAAACAGGCACATGCACCTCTCTGGCACATGCTTCACAGTTGGCCGCCGATGCTATCTTCAGTTGTAGTTTACACACAAACCTCCATCCCTAATGAGTGATATTCTGTACATTCATTTTGCTCAGTGTACATTACACACATCTTATCTGTAGAGACGGCCGTGTATCATCGCAGCATTTGAAATGATTTACCCACCAGGAGAGTTGCGGCGTGCAGCGCGTCTGCCCGTGGGTCACTCGTCATGGCACAACAGAGTAGTACTTTAAATAAATCATTTAGGGGGGCAATTTTTTTTTTAGGAGGTGGCAGGATAAAATCCGAGGAAGGGCACAGCTTGGGTACCCTGGAGCGGATCACTTAACCTGAATCACCAAGCACATGCAGAGCAGTGGCAAATGGACTGGGTTTAAAATTTTAATCCAGGGAAGTGCGTCTGCTGAGAATTTGTTTAAATTATAATAATTATGAAACGAAACGCGGTTAAGTGAAGGGGGCAGATGCTCACCCTGTTTAGTTTTTTTTTTTTTTATCTGAAGGTTTGGGTTTCCAAAAAGCGGCGCTGAGGTGACAGCGAAGCGGGGCTGGTTACTTGAACATTGTTATGAGCCTCGCCGGGGGTCAACGGAGGCCATCCGAGAAAGGAGGGAGATGTATTTCCATCACAAGGGATGCGGGGCGGGACGAAGTATGGAAAGTACCCGCTCCCTGTCCAGCACCGGTGTCTTTGTCCCCCGCCCCCTCTCCTCGCGGTGGAGGAACCAGGCGGCTGCCAGAGATAATGTCTTTTTGATTAACGTGGCACTGGTAATTATTTCAAATAAAGACAGAAGCTGGCAACGGAGGAAAATGATTAATCCATTTTTGATGCAATTAGGATACCTGGACAGAGAGAGATTTCCAAAAAACGCTGCCTCCACGGAAATGAGCACCGTTCACAGCACAGAGCTTCAGGTGTCAGTCATGTTAGCGTCACCCTCCTCATCGTACTTAGGTGTAAAACAATACAGTCGAGGGCTTGAAATTTGTGCAATTCAATCAAATGAGATCTGTTAGGAAATACTTTGAAAAAGCTAGTCTAATTTCGACGATATGGTCTATAAGACAGCTTAGACAAGTTGTAATAGACGAACGATGAAGTTATCACACTCCCCTTGCTGCACAGTTAAAGCTTGTGTTTGTTTTAATTTTTACTTGCCGGCTAATTTGCATTGCTTTGACTTGCCCTCCGAGATTAAAATGAAGGTGGCATTATTACCATTTCAAAGTCGTATAATATTAATTTATTTTTTTTGTAGTTTCTTCAGTATATTAATTTATTTCTTAATTTTTCATAACCGCTTATCCAGTTCACGGCAGCTAGGCAGTGAAGGGTTACCAGGCCAAAACAAAGAACAAGGGTAAGCTTTGAAGTTGCCAAATCTACCTAATCCGCACATAGCTAACTTAGTAACTAACTAGTACAAACTCGGGGAATACTATATGGTAACTTATCAAATGTGTAAATTAACATGTGGATACACATTGATAGCATTTCATTGGGCATCGTCAATCTTCGATCACGCATCTTATGATGACCATTCCAAAAGATTCCTGCTATCAGAATTACGTTGGCATCAAAAAGTGTACAGACACAATAAACGGTTTGAGAGTGTAAATATTGCATCGGAGTATTGCGGCTCACAACACCAAAGTGCTGAAGCACTCAGGCGATGTTCAAACAAGCCGCTGGAGGTCCAAAGACAAGTTCAAGATATTAAAAGAAAACCCTCATCGAGGTGCCAGGAGAACCCTAAACGTGTACCTTTTTAGTCCGTAGTGGAAGACAGGAGGTGACAGGTTCCGATCGATTTAGGAAGATAATTCCGCCACAGAAGGGCCGGAATTGAAAAGCAATGGGACAGAGACAGCCACTGAGCAGGGGATGGGGAAAGGCAATCTAGTAGGACCTCTGGTAGCGTTTTGTCAGTCACTACATATAACATACGAGCAGCCCCATACACCAGTTTCAACTCTAATCTCATCCCAGGTGAAACTGTTTTAAACTTTAAAGGTCTTCCTGGATTCCTAGACCGTTTTTCATTCTGTCTTTAAGTAGAACACTCTAATGAAGATGTGGCGGTTATGATTTACACCAGGTGTAGTGCAAGTCGCACTTAAACGTTTCTCAAGGTTCACTACCGTTACATCCGTTCCTGTGCATGTCCAGACGTCAGTATCGGTACGTCAGTCGTTCCATGACGCCAAATGTCACCACGGTTTCGTCCGTCACTTGACAATGCCAAATGCAATTTCTTTTAATCAATCACTAAATCGAACATTGTTCTGTTTGGTGTTTTGAGAAAGGGCACAGGCAGGCTAGGCTCGCTTCAGCCCACACGTTGAAAAGGTTTCTTTTAGTAAATAAATAAAGAGCTTTTTAAAAAGTGATGAAGCCTCGTGGCGCCCCTAAAAAAATCATCAGGTTGTTAAAATGCAACAGCCGGAGACCGGAACGTAAGAACATACAAAGATACAAGAGATTTTCAATACAGGGCATTTTCCTCTGAGAACACTCACGCAAGCATGGGCTCATGGCTATGGGCTAGCTGGGGGGAATCCCATTACGAGAGAGAGACGAATGTACCCTTGAACAAACGGCCGGCCATATTGCCGGAAAAACCTAGAAATGCCCCAGACGAATAAACACTAAGGAGTAAACAAATATTAGACAACAGACGACGAGCACAAGGTTAATTAATTGGATCGTTGTTTGTTTACATTCCCGATCAGGACAATATCAATGGCAATATTTGCTGTACAACTCACAGACAACTGGGTAAATCTGATTACATTCCCCTCTTTGTAATCTTTTTTTTCTTCTCCTTTTTTCCAATTGCGCACACTGAAGCAGTGCGTCTCAGTCCAAATTGATTGACTTATCTATTTGTCACCGCAAACCGTAAAGGTGATGGACTTGTTTCACGCTTTGGAGTCACTTTGCTTCACCATTGGTCCCTGCTACCGTCTCTGTTTAAACACACTTCTTTCAACTTCTGCTGCTACAGTTTTAATTACAAAGACGCAAAAGGTACCTAATTAAAATCATGCCCTTACCAATCTGAATTGCACTTTAGAATTCAAATTTCGCGGTCATAATGCTAGCTACTGTAATTCGTTTTTTTATTTTTGTTTTTGCATTTTTGACTTTTCAGAGTTCCTTTTGATGATTTACCCGTGCATTTGGTTTTGTTTTCACCCAATACAAGAACAGAAACGGAAGGCCTTTGCTGAGATCCTTTCAGGATGTCCAGGGTAACCTCGCAAAGCCATATGCAAGTAACAAAGTCTCTAGATTCAAGATACTAAAGTATTTGTCAGCTCCAAATCTAATAGAAATTGTTTCATAAACGTATAAAGTGAGACTGAAAACACAGCCAAAAATTTAAATGTGAGATGATGAATCCAAATTAATATAGTTTAAACAAGCTTTATTGTTAGCTCAATGCACAACAATATTGTGACAGTCCTCAGTGAAATTCAGGATGGACTGGGGCGCATGTTGGTGCTTGCAAATCACCCTGACAGCTCTGCACTCCCCACCATATTTTGAGCGACCCTGGGTTTTGGGGTGGGGGCGTGTTTTTGACACCAACACTACGGCTGGAGCTGACTGTCAGCCTGCACCCGGTAGTGATCGGAATATCAAACGATGCGCAACGATTGAAATTCGCGCTGCTTCCATCACCCTCTGCGGGCCCTGACCTCCCTGGCACAGCGCGCCTTAATTAGTGCCGCTCGCCGACTCTCTCCTTCTCTCCACCCCATCTGACTCCCGGCTAATGCACTCCGCCGAGACCCAGATCGCCAGTTCTGTCACAAAGGTTGAGTGGTCAGGAGGGAGAGTGTTGAGAATTCGTTGAGGACTGGCATTCACGGTTCTGTGGGGAGTGTGCGGTGGGGGGGGGGGGGGGTACACACGGACCCCTCTGCCGACTCGGGGGGAACGAGGAGACAAAAGCCGGCAGAAGGCTGTCCTTTGGGATTCAGAACGCTGTATGACTGTATGTTATTTTTCATGAAGGCTAAATGTAGATGGTCCCCCCCCCTGAAAAAAACAGGAAACAGATACATTTCTGTTTTGTAACACTGCCTCTGTAGTAAATACCATCACAATATGACAATCCAAGTCATAAAATAGAAAACTGATGTACTTCTAAAAAAATTGTTCATAAGTGAAAACTCAGTTGTTAGCTTGCTATAGTTGGCTATACCAGTGGCATATCCCAGAGGCACTTTTATGATGGGTGACAAACTTTATAATTTTTAATCAAATTGTCACTGGCCACGTTTGAAGCAGACTGGTTGCACCTAGAAATGATAGGAGTCTCTTGACTAGAGTTTAGGACTATTGGCCGGGTGAAACACGGAAATCAATTCAGGAGCTGGTTGCAGCTGCTGTGCGGGCGGCCCATATTTTGGCTTGTGCTCTGATTTAGTTTGTTATTAATAAAATTTGCTTTCCACGGGTCGCAAGTGTTTTTCCACGTGTTCGCCACAGTGAATTATCCCAACAGTAATCTCTGTGTCCGTGTCTCTTCTTACACGGATCTCAGGGAGAACTGGATAATGAGCCGTAGGATCTGGTTAATTCGTGACACGGCAACCATGGTGTTTGCTTTTGCGTAGCTTTGGCCAACCCTCCACCCCCTCCGCATCCCCCCGGGCCAAAGCACACGCACTTTTCTTCACGCTCCCAGTGACGGCTGAATAATTAACAAGAAAAGCGTCTAGAGCACACACTTCAATGTCAGATCACGAAAAAAGGCGTACCTTCAGAAAGACGGCAATTTGATTAGTCTGATGAATGTCTTAGGGGCCCACGGAATATTTAGAAAGGCATTCATTGGAGAACCATTGCTTTTCACGGCCTCAAGGAGCGAACCAGATGTTCTGAATAATTCCTGCTTTTTCTACTTTTTCTTTATCTTTTTTTCCCCCCAGTTTCCCTGGAAGGTTGAAAAGCAATATGTAAACTGTAATTAAGTCGATTGAATCGACTGCAGTCTTGTGGCTGAATGACAAATAAAAGTCATCCTTTTGAAGCTGGTAAAAGCCTTTTTTTTAATCGTGTTTAGCTTCAGGCTAAGGAAGGAGAGTTTGGCCTGTAAGCTGTTCTTTTTTTTTAACCCACAACACCATCCACTTCATGCTTGAGGCTTATATTAAATTACATTTTATTTAAAAGAAGTAAGTTTGTAGTAATGGCTAATAGGGGCCTCCTGTGAGACACTGGCTGGAGAAATTCTCTCAGGATGGTTTGTTTTACAGTAGAGGCCTTGAGCTTGACCCAGTGAAAACATGTATTTGTGTTCCCCTGCATGGCACAGGGCAGTCTTTCGACCAGGTGAACAAGAAAATCTCAGCAGGTCTGCAGGCTGTGCATCATGTGGCCCGTGTCCTGAATGGGTTCGGTTTCGTACGTTTTCCACACGTTCTCCACCATTAGGAGTTTTAAGAATCAATTAAACCGGGAGGCCTTTAAACGTCGTAAAAATTATGCATTGTACAAGCTCAATTGAATTGAAAGCCTGGCCATAAATTAGTTAATTAACTGCGGTATCGTTCATTTGCCTGCACAGGGTTTTACCTCTGAGCAGTTACTTGAATAAGAAACGAGATCTCTTTACCTAAATGTGTGAGTGCGTGTGTTTTAGCAGGGGTTCCATGTTCCTCGGATTTAGTGAGAATGTGAAATTTATCAAGTTATTAAGGCTTAGGAATCAAGAAAACAGTTTTTTTTCAACAGACATGTTTGGCTAAGGTAACAATGTGACAGTGTACTTACGTAAGAGCGTTTCATTTTTAAATGTATCATCCAGAAATCAATATGAGCCCACAAGTGGCAGCATCACAGCATTACAGTGATGTCGGGTTTCTCAGAGGAACCTGTCCACGTGTAGCTCGTAGAAATTTGCCACACTGCAGGTTTACCTCCCACCGGCCGCATTCTGCTTGAGAAGGGTGGCATTATATAGTTTGATTTCAAATACATGCTTTGTTTCATGCAGTAATTAGATTCTTCAGGTTACAACACCTTTGCTTCAAGCGACTCCAGCATATCTACAGAGCGAAGCACTTTAGTGTTTTGCGAATATTAATGCTCTGCAACAGCCTTAAGAAGTTGGAGGGTTGCATACGTACCACACATTTTAAAACAGGTTTAAGACGCTGCCCGCGTCCTTGATTTGGTTGAGGCAACATTAATTACCAGGCACCTCTCCTTGCCAGTGCACCTCAAGCTTTTCGCCATGCACTCAAATTCTCGCTCCTTCAAATATTCAAACTGTGAAGTCCCAAAGGTGTTCGGGGGCAGCCCATGTAGTTTGGTCTCCCTAAATAAAGTTTCCAGAAGCTCTAAAAAATTCTCATCTCCCTCTGAGGACAGCTATACATTTATTTGACGGTGAGACGACAACAACCTTCAAGCCTAACCCCCCCCCCATTGCCTGATTACATGGGAAGCTGATCAGCACTTTTAGAGAAATATCCTGTCAGCCCTCAGAGGGTGGGCATTGTGTCGGCATCGCCGTTGAGACATGTGGATCAGAAAGAAACCTGTGGATGGTTTCCCGTGGATGTCATATCAGTTTCTAAAACAGATGAGTTGAACCAGCCATACGTCACGACGGCCATACGTTACTCTCTCTTCATTTTTTCCCCCTGCCTGTTTGTGTTGTGGCGATCTCCGTTTGCGCTTCTCTGGGTTTTATTTTCCACATCATTTGCTTTTGTCTGAGCCACAGCCTACACACCTGAGTGCCTCTTGAAATGAGGGAGTTTTCCTCCAACAAAGTCTGGGCAACGCTTCCAAAGTGTCTCTTCTTTGCATGTCGATGAGCATTTCCCATCAGCCGGAAACCACAGCGCAGTAAGGCGGGTTGGAGAGGACTGGGTCAGATTACGCAATGCCCAAAGCATAGTTTTTGTCACATTTTCTCTCTCACCCTTCTCTCGCTCTCTCTGTTTATCTCTCGCTCTCCCTCTCTCTCACACACATGCACGCACATATGCACACACACACGCACACACACACACATGCATGTTCGCAGACTCACACACGCACACACACACATACATGTTCGCAGACACACACACGTGCACACACACACACACATGCATGTTTGCCGACACACACACGCGCAAATACACATGCATGTTTGCAGACACACACACGCGCACACACACATGCATGTTCGCAGACACACACACACATGCATGTTTGCAGACACACACACACACACACGTGCATGTTCGCAGACACACACACGCACACACACACATGCATGTTTACAGACACACACACGCGCACACACGCGCACACACACATGCATGTTCGCAGACACACACACACACACATGCATGTTTGCAGACACACACACACACACACACACATGCATGTTTGCAGACACACACACACACACACATGCATGTTTGCAGACACACACACACACACACACACGTGCACACATATAGTCCCACTCATGGCCTCCAGCCTCCGCCGACACCCTTCAGCAGACAGTCATGCCTCAGCACTCTCTCAGCTTTCACTTGGAACATTGTGCCTGGCTTCAAGCCAGGCAGCATTCAGCGCGGAATTCCCATCTTGTCCATTACTGAGCCAAAGTTTCCAACTCAAATGTAACACTCCGGTAACCTCATGAGGTTATTCTGGTGTTACTGCATTGATATGAGTTGAACTTAACGTGTGGACTTAAATTCAGATCTTATTGCCATGCTAACTGATTCCAACTGATTCCAACGTATAACACTTATTTTTGAGCGATCTTTTGCTGTACGTCGTGAATGGCGCTTTAGTCTTTCACCCTGAACCAAATGTGCATAACTTCACAGTCACTATGGCAAGACTTGAAGGCCTCCAAAAACTATAACCACTGAACTGCTTAATGTGTGTGTGCCGGTGTTCTGTGTGTCACATCTCTCCTGTTGGAAAGTTCGGTTCACGCAAGGACAGAGGCGTTCTTCCCTCGGGGTCAGGTGATAAGAGTTTGGAGTAGAGAAGCGTCGGGGGGGAGATGTGACTGCAGCTCCTTTGGAGTAGAGAAAGGACGGGGATGAAGCAGCGGTTTAAAAAAACCATGCAGGCAGAAAGGGGTTGGGTAGCCTCCGCAATCACGATTCACGATAAATTGATAAATCCTGCAGTAAATGGGAGAGCCACATTTTGCTAAATTTTTGTTAATTCTACCCTCTTTATGCATGGTTGCTCTGCAGTTTTTACATTTGAGCTCTGCTTTTTCTTTCCCTTGTGTGCATGTCTGAGCTAGCATGTGACTTTGAACCAGTACTGTGAGATGGCTATGTTTCGGTCTGCCTTTTTAATGTGCATGTCTTGAGGATGATGTGCGCAAAAGGGTGTGGTTAAAAGGCTCCTCCGAGGCCAGTATTTGCAGTGAATCCTATGCTGGGAGTGATGAGGCAGCATGGTGCAACGGCATGAGTGGAGACCTTCAGGAGGCCCTGAAGAGAAAATCGTAACCCTGGAGATTAAATAGGCATCGGCCCCCATCCCTTATTTTGACGGCTTTGTTCTTTTCACCGGTGATGCCCGTGGCTCCTTGCTTTGCCCTGCGGTGGGACGGCGGCTGGCAATTAAGCCTCCGTATCACATTCCAAATCACATCGGCGATGAAACAAATGAATTCTGACCCACAGCGCGGGGGGCGGGGTGGGGGGAGTCATTACCCTGGAATTATAATGAGCGTGGTTCGCTTGGGCTCTCACGTTCCATTAGCAGTGACCTCGCGCTGGCGCTCCGCAGCGGCGCGTGAAAAGCTGAAACGGCTCCTCCTGATTCAGCCCATGTGCTGGGGGTGACCTGTGGATCAGGATTGGTCAGGTACTTGTGTTTCTTTTTTCTTTTCAATTTTACATTAAAAAGGCCTCTCTGCTGATCCCACTGAATCTACCTTTTAAAAACAAATACCCAATAGAAGCAACAGGAAATGGACGAAGGATCCTATCAGGATTTGGCGCTGGGCGGATCCTGGTGGCTGTGTTGCCAGAGTGAATTTAAGTAGTAGACTCAAATGAAGGTCCGATCTCATGGCCCAGGGGAAGGCTGCATCTGACGTAAGAGGTCAAAGGGTTAGCGTTCTCCCATAGGTCCATTCAGAAACAGAATAGCACAAGTCTTGACCACTGCAGGTACGCTAACAAAGATAACAAAGGCAGTACATTAACAATTGCCAGTGAAGCACTGCCTTCCCGCCCCACATGCAAGTTAACAGCGAGATAATACTTCCCAGGCATCACTAAGTGGACTTCCAGGCTATGGAGAACGTGGAAAGAAAGATCTCTGAAAAGAAACAAGAACAGGCATTTCTGATCTATATAAACAGCGTGGAGCATAAGTAATTTCCCTTTTGTGTTTTTCTGAACTAATCCTGACTTTCGTTTTCATCGTTAATGCACAATAGCTAGTTTGTATGTTCCACTTCTGTGCTGCTTGAACTCTCATTGATTGTGGAGTGTTTCCTGCATAAGCTTGGTTGCCAGGCTGGCAGGGCAAATTACATTAAAAAATAACACAGTTCTCTGCTACCAACCCCACAACCGCATGCAGCGACCAAGTGAAAGTGTTGATGGACATTTGAGTCGTTGATCATTTAAAACACTACAGGCTATGCAGCCTGTGCAGGAGGTTATCTGCTCATTGCTTGTAGAGGCGTATTCCCACCGAGAGAACTTCAAACCTGCAGGTTTTCCGGATGCTGCATAGTCACAGTTCAGCAAATAACTAATAATCTTTAATAAACTACTACTGACTTTGCTATGGCGATTGTATACTGGTTATCGGACACGCATGACCTTTGAACGTTGAACCAGAAATGGACTACGGTTCAGAGAAAACAGGGTACAAAATGGGCAGTTAAGAACTGTAATGCTAGAATATTCCTTTGAGACCAATTTAAAGCATCTTGGCAGAGAAAACTGGATTTTTCTTTAAACCTAGACGTTGACAGCCGTGTGCCAACTTATCCATTCCCAGACACTCCCATTCTTTTCTTTATGGAGAGGCAAAGCGGGCATAGTGTCATCTCCTGGGAGGAAAAGAGATTGATTTGTGCCAAGGCTTGAGAGTGGAGCCTTAATTTGGTACAATCTGGATCTCCTCTCGAAAGGAGATCTGCCCTTGCTTCTGGCAGATGAACTGCTTGGCGTGAGTGGAGATAAGCGGGACTAAAGCAGAATCGTGGTAACTAGATGCCGGTGTGACATCTTGCCAGCATGGTGGTTGAATTAAGACAACACCGTTGTGTATACCAGGACTTATGCTGGCTCAGGTTGATTAGTGCCCTTCTCTGATATACTTCACGACATTGTTCCTTTTCTAAATGTAAAGAAATAATCTTCAACAGAACCCCAAAAGCTTACATCTAGGGATGCTGAAGCATCAAGGCTTTACTGTCGTCGAGAGCAACAAAGCTCTTTCGCCGTTGAGAACATCAAGGCTTTATCGATGTTGAGAGAAACAAAGCTTTATCGCCATTGATAACATCGAGCCTTTACTGACATTGAGACCAACAAATCTCTATAAGTGTCAAGAACTTCGAGGCTCTACCGACGTCAAGCAAAATAGTATCTAGGATGCTTGAGAATGTCAAGAACGCCAAAGCCTTCCCGATGACGAAACATTGGACAAACATTGGCTCAAAGTTAGCCAACCAAGATCAACATAAAACAATGCAGGTGCTATTGTACAATTCAACATACTGATAGCCAGGAGCTTTATTTTATTTTATAAAACCAGCAAGCTGTACTGGAGATGTGGAAGAGCCCTGCACACAGCAAACAATTGGCTCCAGCCAGAGCCACAATCCCTGAAAAAAAAGAAAAACAAACAATTTTCGCACATAAATAGCTATAACAGCATTAAAACTAAAGTTCCAACAGGTGAATTAGCAAAGACCAGCTGATGAATGCTAGACCCACGGAGTGGCGATGCAAGTTGCAGGCTCCCACAGGCCCACAAGATTCAGAGAGATTCAGAGATTCAGAATTCTTAAGGGAAACAACCCATCAAGGATTTGAAAGGTAGCTATAGTAAACTGCATACTCAAAGGAGGGTCATAAAGTTGTTTGATGGAATAGCATCATTCCTGGAAAACATATACCCTGTTTTTTGTTTCTATATGATCGTGGGCATAAGTGCACTGCATTATTCAAACATAAATTCTTCTCCCTCTTCTATTTATATTCAGTTTCATTAACAGTCAGCAGCAGGAGCTGTCACAGAGACTTATTTAACCGAAAACGGCTGATTGACAGCACTGAACCTGATGTGTGGTGGCAGGCATGTCATTACCTCCTCAGCGGAGATTGGTTTGTGCTGATCATGCATTTAAACCAACCAAAGTGTAGCAATCACTGCATCAAATCAAACATACACATACACACACACGCGCGCACTCTACCATTGTGTTTGTTCTTCCAGTAACCTCTGCATATATGTTAACTTGAATGATACACATACGTTTATATGCGTTTGTTAGAAAAATATATATTTTTGAAAAAATCTCATTCAACCCAGCTCTGATACTGTCCGAACACATCTCTGTAAAGACGATGTACAGGAGACACAATGTAAGAAATTGCTGTCATATCTATCCTTCCTAGATTTGCACAGAAGTTTCATGTTTGAGATTTTGGGTCTATTTCTGACAAATATTGGCATGACAGACTGAACTGTGTTTTTGTTAAGTAAGCTATCACATCCCTGCCATTTCCCTGTCTGAAATGTGTTTAATGTTTAAATCCCAAGTTGTAAAGGTCATTTAGCAGGCTTAATGAGAGCCAGTTAGGCCAAGTGAAGAGGCTGTGGATTGAGCTGGAATTAAATGTCAACGCTGCAGTGAGGAAATCGAGGGGAGGTGTCCCCGGGGCATTTGCCTGGAAGTGAACTCGTTTAGGTCTAAATGGTATCTGTGTTACTGGCTGGTAAAGGCATTCAAAACTGTTCTACCGCCTTGAAAGCCATACCAAAATGGGAGAGTTTTAATTTATTTATTTGGTTGTTGTTGTGAAACGCTGTATGTAGCACTTTCCAGACAGATTTGGATCAAACATGCTTTTGGTGAATTTCTTGTTTAATCACCCTCCCATACTTTGTGCCATGACCCTTCAGAGGAAACTCCTGCATCCAGGTCACCTGTGGCCCGTGTCGACCCCAGCGTGGTGGGGGTGGGGATGGAAGAGCGGTGCAGAAGGGCAATGGCCTCTTGGTTTGCACCGTCTTCACTCGAGGTGTCATTAGAAGTTCGTTAATGAGGCAGCATCGGGAGTAAGACTGGACCCAGATGCCTCACGAAGCAGGGAAGACGACAATTAGTCTGACGTGGAGAGCTGGCCCCTCTCGTCTCTTTTGAGAGCCATGTCAGAACCTCAGAACGTCGGCAGTTAACCGATCGTTAAAGTAGCTCGTTAATGATTTTTGAGACATTAGTTATGCATGTTTCATTAATTATCATATTCTTGCTGATATTGATCAATGTTGTAATAAAAGGAATATCTTTATCAATAAATATCTATTTAAAAAAAACATTGTTATGATTTATAAGTAATAAGAAATTTCACGCAGTCAGGCACAATTAGCTCAAGCGCCAAGTCCCCAGTCACCAATGTGATACGTCCACAGTTGACTGGGGACCATCAGGATCAGATCAGTGTATGTAGGAACACACAAGTGAAAGGCAAAGAGTGCAGTTGAAAACGCACTTTGGGCGGCGCCAGTGAATGAGCTTGGGCGATGAAATAGGTGCGACACTGTCGGAGCGTATGCATTGATTCAAAATGAACCGCAGAACAAGGCATTCGAGCGCACCAGAAGCATTTACATGATAAGAATGTTATCACAGGCCCGCTTAGCAGACACTCTCATCCATAGCTTTACACTTTGTCGATTTATATGGCTGGGTAGAACCGGGACCCCTTCCAGGATTTAAATCAGCAATGTGCCTCAACCACCACATCCACGGGTGCCAGAAATAAAGCACAAACCCCCACATTCCCCGAACACAGAGAGGTGAGGAGAACCAGTCAGTGGGCCATGGGAATACTGTAAGGATGTGCGCCAGTTCAAGACAGCTGGTTTTCAAGGCGCGGAACAATGTACACCAACTGATTTAAAAGCATGATACCAGATAATGAATGATGATTTGACCAGAAAGAGGTCAAAAGGCCATGTGTTGATGAGTAGTTTTGCAAAAGGAACCAAAAAGCTCATAATTGCACCACACTTTTGATTTAATTGACAATAAATAATTAATTATACAATGAAGAGGAAAGGCCTTGTGCCTTTAAATACATAATTAATAATAATAATAGCATTAAGAAGAAGAAGAAGAAACTGGCAATGGCAGCTGGTGGATTAGAATATATGGAACAGGGGTCCCAGGAGGGGCCACACACATACGGATGGCTCTAAACCTGGATTTTTTGATTGAACACAGAACCATAAATAGTTACTCTCAACAAAGGTGTGCAAACAAGTGTGACATATTAACCTCTATTAATTAATACGTTAACCCTCTCTAAAGGGGACACAAACGTTTTCTGAACCATCAAGTCTACTGCTGCTTAAAGGCACTGTGGTCTCCATGTGGATCAATATCAGAGTGATCCTTAAGTGTTTATTTATTTTTCATGATTTTTGGATTGCATATTTGTATTCTAGGCCCATTTTATGGGGGAATTCAGTCTCTGTGTAATCATGCACACTTGATCCTATTGCTAAAAAAAAAATCCTGACAAAAGGAAGAAATACAGACCAGCTAAACTGAGCCTTAGTTAACCCATTAAAAGTGATTTCCTTGCTATCAATTCCCACCCGTAATTTATTGATTGGTTGGTTGGTACCTGGTTGGGTAGTTAGTCCTCCTTTTATCCTCTCTGTGATTTCCCAGTACTTTGGTAATAACCTTCTCGAATGGCAGCTTACGCTGAGGTTCAAAACTTTAGTTGACCCGTTTTCGACCATACCCGCTCCACGAAGGCGAAGTTAAAAAGAGCAGGCCTTATTAGGAGACATCTACTCTGCAGACAAAGACAGAGAGAGAGAGAGAGAGAGAGAGAGAGGGGGGAGAGAGAGGGAGAGAGAGAGAGAAGGGAGAGAGAGAGAGAGAGAGAGAGAGAGAAGTGAGAGAGAGGGAGAGAGAGAGAGAGAGAGAGAGAGAGATA
>JAOVYW010002836.1:303-14655 GCA_025775045.1 Hiodon tergisus
CTGTCAACTCCATATCTGCGTAGTGTTCACCTGTGCACTCCCTCACTGTAACGGACATGTCAACTCCATACCTGCGTCGTGTTCACCTGTGCACTCCCTCACTGTAACGTACGTATCTGTCAACTCCATATCTGCGTAGTGTTCACCTGTGCACTCCCTCACTGTAACGGACATGTCAACTCCATACCTGCGTAGTGTGTACCTATGCACCTCCTTACTGAGACGTACGTATCTGTCAACTCCTTATCTGTGTGGTGTTTACCTGTGCACTCCCTCACTGTAACGTACATAGTCTAAATCTGTTTGCAAACATTGTTGAGAGAAACTCTAAACCAGTTTGTTAAACTGTAAAGCCACGGAGAGACTGGGTTTATTTTCCTGTCCGTGTATGTAAAACAGGATGCGGCAGACATCCTCTCCCGGGCCACCCCTAGCCCCTTGGAGACCTCACCCCCCATTACGCTGTCCGCTGCCCCCCCGGCCTCCTCCTGGAGTGTGCCCATCAGCACGTTGGTGGACCAGCTCAGACCCTACACGGCCTACGTGTTCGAAGTGTCCGCCTTCACCAGCGACGGAGAGGGCCAGATCGCCAGCTACATGGTCCGCATGCCCGAGTCAGGTACCCCAGCGCCGCGCTGTCAGAAACAAACGCCCCCTTTTTTCCGCCGGCGGTTGTGCGCGGTGAACCGTCTAATAGAGGCCCTCGGCTTGGTTTACACTCAGAGCCCACAAAGTGACCTGTTGTTCCCTGGTGCAAAACGAGCGGCTGATCGAAAGCGATGATAAAAACCTGAGGGTCACTTGAAGACCTCCTTTATCTGCCCTGTCGCCGGGGGGTAACCAGGGGCTCGGCTCGGCGCCGTCATGCGCTGAACGGGGCGGCGGCCTTTGTTCAGCCGAGGTCACGGGACTGGAGCTGCCCCTGATGGGGCAGGGTTGACGCGGCGGTCAGGCTTGACTGACACAACGCTCTCTGGAGCTGGCTGGTGTGAAGACGCCGCTGGAGCCTCACAATAGGTGCCTGCCACAATGGCTTTTGAAGCGACACAGTTTTTGTTACCTGTTATCGCGAGCCCGAAAGCCTGGAACGTACAAAGAAAGCATCACTTACCGGCAAGGCTATTCATTTCATTGTGTTTGCAAATTTGAAAACAGAGGCTTTAGTTATGCAATCCGGCCAAGTCTATACCAACAAACTTTTAATTGGCTGTTTGTGCCCCGTTATGAGCCTAATCTTGAATTTCATTCATTTGATGTTATCTGAAAATAATCTAATGCTATCTATCTTCAGTGGGCTTATTTACCTGAAACAAATTAAAATCCTCCTTCTTGTTAAGACTGTTTTCCAGAGCTCACTGAGATTGTGCGCCTAATCTTACTTCTTCTCTCTGCACCACTGACTGAAGATCTGCTTATGTCATGCAATGCAACTTACTCCACTGGAACTGGAAAAGGGAGACCTGAAACCTATTCTCACAAGTATGATATTGTTCCAGATGTGATGAAAATGGGCTGAAACAAGACGTAAAGCGATGCGTTCCTTGTGTTGGGCGTGGCATTTGAGGCTAGCTGTCAAGTCAGCTCTAACCTACAGTGCATACAAATATTTTCCTGCAACTTCTTCACTACTGTAGGTTTGCTATGATACGGATATGCTGTCCACCATGAGTCAGCAATTCTGTGGGATTGTTTTCCAAAGTGAGAGTGAACAGGAGTGAAGCAAGGGAGAGTGAACAGGAGTGAAGCAAGTGAGAGTGAACAGGAGTGAAGAGTGCATGTTTGTAGTTTCAACGTGAAGCACAGTAGAAAAAGCAGCACTTTGATTAAGTTATTTCTCTCTCTCTTTCTCACTCACTCTCGCTCTCTCTCATTCTCTCCTTGTTCCTGAATTTGACCTCTGTACTTCCATTCCTCAGTCCAGACAAACACTATCTCAGGTGGGCTTGGATGAACCTACTCCAGGCTAAATGCATTATGTAGGCACTTTACGCAACGGCACAGGGATTTGTAAACTTTGCTGTTCGTATGCCCTGCTGCGGTTCCGGTACCAGTTGGACTATTCACAATCCGCTTGTGTTCTTTTCTCCATACCAAGGATAAATGATTAAAGCGGCTCTGACAACTTGCTTTTGTATTGTCAGCAGACAAGGAGGCCTACTTACAACGTTTCACCGATATATCTGATATTTCATCATTATTGCAAATCACTTGATGAGTATAGCAATGCTTAACCATTACATACGCAAAATTATAATCATAATAGTCACATGACGATCCATTTAAGTGCCACTAAAAATGGCTTTTCAGTCTTTGGTGGTTTCAGTGTTTGGAGGTTTGGTTGGCATCCAGCCAGGTGAAGCCTCACCCCAGCATAGATTCTGAGGTGTCCCGCCCGCGCGTAAATCCGACACTAGATCCAGAGAGTACTTAACTGACACAAAAGAGCACTTCAGTCAGGAACAGGACATCCTGACACAAGGCTCGGAGCCTCGCCAAGGCAATGAGAGAACCATACATGTTGATTGGTCCAGCAAATTAAATGACTTAATGGTGGCCATCACTTATACATTTATAACGTTAGTGTATTTAAATATGCTGGGGGATGATTAGTATGCCGTTAATGGATTGTTCTGTGTGTTGTACTTTTTAGAGTTTCCTTTTCGGTGCCGAAATTTTTATCCTCAGACGTCTGTATTCAGTTCTTTTCAGAATTTCCCAATAGCCTCACTGAAAAACAAAATGCATTTTAAAATCGCCTCTGTTTGATCCCTTTTCCCTGTTGGACTCTGACAGACTTATTTTTCTATATCAAAGATATTTTTCTGTATCAAAAAGCGTTTCAGTGTTTCAAGATGGTGACACAAACCACTTGAGATGGAGGAGCTCCAGTGCTGCATGGGGCCTGGTTTAGTAATGTCTTCACCTTCATGTTTTTCGTGAGGTTCAGCGTCAGGGCCTCAGCTAGCCGGTGACATTAGGGGTGAGCTGCTTCAGTCCACTTGGCAGTACTGCATATTCACCACCCAGCTGGAGCCAGGGGGGGCCGGGGGTCTGAGGGCGGGGCCGAGGTTGGAGCCCGAGGTGGAGGAGGAGGCTGTGAGCCGGCCAAGAGGGTGGGGCGAGGAATGGCTGGAATGCCATCCCTGGACCAGGCGTCTCGGCCATGAAGCGACTCTCGCCCGGGCTCAGCCTGCTCCTCACCATCGCCCTCACGTCCACCCGGGGTGGAGAGGGCCGGGGTGAGTCCCTGTGGCTCCAAGAGGCTTTCAGAAGGGGGGCGTAAATCTGTCTTTTTAAGTTGTTGTTGGTGTTTTTTTATTGGACAATAACACGTTTGTGGTGCTCGATCGGAATTTGAGACGTGTTAGGGACTGCCTGGTATTGTGCACTGATAAAAGGAGACTGCTAGGTGTCTGAGAGGTTGTTGTGTTATCTAAATACTAATACTAATTGATTATTTATTTAGCATAATCTGACTGTGAATATAAAATGAAATGACTTTCTTGGGCAATCACTTCTACCAACCCCCCCAACCTCCCCACCAGGTGTAATATTCATGTATTATAACATACATAATAATATATAATTACCTCTCTCTAAAAACTGATCTGATTAAACGCAATGTTTGTTACAGCCCCCGAGGATCCTCCTCAGAACCTATCCGTGTGGAACGTCACCTCTAAGTCCTTCTCCATCTCCTGGGACCCTCCCGCTTTCATCACGGGACGCTTCAGCTATGTCCTGGAGCTCCATGGACCCACAGGTGACACCCACACCCACACCCACACCCACTATCAGATGCTTACAGTCTGTCTGTGGAAGGTTGGCTTGTAGTTTTTACTATGTTTCAAACTGCCTTGTGGAACCAAGATGTGTCGACAGCTAGATTAGGATTCATGATTTATTGTGATGCAGAGAGCTGGAGATGTTTGGTTTTTGTCTGGTTTTTCATCCATTTGGTAAAATGAATTAGAAAAGTTTTATTTTGGGAAGGGAAAATTGCACCACCACCCTTTTCACCGTAGTAAAAGATTTTGGTTATGCAGTACATATTATCCTGATGGTTTACTTTCAAGTCAATGGTTCAATCCTGTCCAAATTTTCTGTCTTGAACTGTGTTTTGGCTTTGTGAAGACAGGGTAAAAGCCTCAAAGTTTTTCAAATAGATATATTTAGTATTTGTATTTGATGTATTTACTGTTTTTTTCAGGCTACATCTTTGAGAACAATACAGCTGATGTGAAATTTGGGTACTCGGGTCTGACCCCATACAAAAACTACAAGGTGGTTATTCGAGCTAAATCTGCCGGGGCCCTGGGGCCAGAGGCTGTGACCACTGTGTTAACGCCAGCAGAGGGTTTGTATTACACACAAGGATTTTACTCAGATATCTGATCTGTTGTCATACCACAAACGACCCATCCATCCTGTAGACAAGGCATGACCTCTATCGCCCTCTAGTGATTGCAAAATTAGTTGGTTAACCTTACCAGTAGATGGTGCTAGTTGATAATCAACAAGGGCGAAAGGTGTTTTTGATTTACAGTTGCCTGTAGGGGTTCTTGTCCCTGGTTGAATGCATTTTTTATGTGGATTTTTTTCTGTAATATTTAAAGCTCCCAGTGCAGTCATTGGGCTGTCTGCCATGGCCATCGACTCAACGTCAATCAAGCTGTCGTGGAGTAGCCCAGGCCAACCCAACGGACTCATCATCCAGTACAGGGTTCTGGTTCTGATCAAAAGCTCTGTGGTGCAGAATATCACTCTTGTTGGACAACAAGAGGTAAATGTGTGTCATTGGTGTGTTGACCTTTGTAATGTGTTTGAGTCGCAAAAAAAAAATTAGATAAATTAACAAATTTTGTATTCTATTGTGTGGGATACTGAGAATGTCGTACCTCAATTAACCGTAAAACAGTAGCTCTGACACCTGTTAATACACACATGTCAAGTGGACTTTCTTGTCAGTTTATGGTGTGTTTGGTTCCTACTGTAGCATCTCAGTGACAATGGAGTGTTACTGAGGCATGCCCGTGATCTCTTGACCAATCGTCTGCTGGACCCACACGCCAACTCGTCTGGCTCCAATCTAACAGCCTCCCGGACTGCTGTTCAGGGGACTCCTTACCTGTCGACCTCCACCCTGACGTACAAACCCAGCGTCGGCACAGGAACCAATACCAGCTCCACCAGCACCAACGCGCCCGCCCCCCTTGTCCACTCTGCAAGCCCCCACCCGCGCTGGCCGACCGATACAGGCACCGTCCCACCCTCCGTGGCCGAGACAGAGGTTTCCACGGCGCGCCGCAGCCTGTCGACCAATGACGCACCAGCGGGGATCGCCACCACCCTGGAGCAGGAGGCCGCTCGGTCGCTCCCTCCCGGCTCCAGTCCCTTCCAGCCTCGCTTGGCCACACGTGCCGCCGTCACCGCCGATGTCACAGAGGGTAAATAACATGACTGCCGCGACAGGTGGGGAGGCCCGGGCCATGTGACCCGCTCGTAGATCATCCCTCGCAGGCGGCTTGTGTGTCTCTCTGCCTTTTACCTGGGCCTGTAAGGGAAGAACTGTTTTGTTTATACTTAAGCGGTTGAGGTGTCCTACAGGACACCCGATCCAGTCCCTCGGCACCACATTAAAACCATTCAAAAAAACTTGCCAATGTCAGCCAACAGTAGTGCACCTTTATTCCTTCATCAATTGACTTGCTTCTCCACGTAATGTGCAACTTTTGTTTTTAACCACAAATTTCTCAGGAATGACCTCAAGCCGGGAGGTGATTGACATCTCTGCTAATCAGATCTCCTATGTGGTGAAGAACCTTAATCCCTTCACAGAGTACACTTTCAGCGTGTCTGCCTTCACAGTCATCGGAGAAGGGCCACGGACGGAAGTCACAGAGAAGACCACAGAGCAGGGTAGCCGATCACGTCAACACGGAGAACCGCTGCGTGTCGCGCTGGGCGCGTAAAAAAACAGGCCACGAAACTGTGTCTCTTTGTGTCTTTCGTTCAGTGCCCAGCTCGGTTCAACGCGTTTCTTATCAGAATATAAGCACCACCTCCATAAGGGTGTCCTGGGAGCCTCCTCTCAACCCGAACGGCAAGATCACTCATTACACTGTGTATGGGATGACGATGGACAGCAGGGAGGCCTTCCACAGGGTCACCAACGAGACTAGCATTGTCCTCACAGGTAACCATCAAACAGCCCTTGGTGTCTTTTCTACGATTTGGGGTATGGGTGTCTGCCACGCACCTCTCCACTGAAGCCATCCATCTTTATGCACGTCCTGCCTTCAATAGGCACTCGCCGATAAGTCTCAATGATTTAACTCTTTCCTGACGCAGGGCTGAGGAAGTATACCAGTTACAAGTTGAGAGTGGCTGCCTCCACCGCGGTCGGGGAGAGTTCTCTCTCAGAGGTGGATGACGTCTTCGCCGTCACCCTGGAAGACGGTACGGCACCGCGCCAAAAACGCCGGAATGGGTGCTCGTCCGTGCAGCGGAAGGCTTCCTGCAGGAAGTTGAAATTTTAGCCCAAAGCATATCGTACAGAGTATCCATGGGCATTTGAAATATGGCAGGATTATGACATTCACTTGCTGCTCGAAGCTGAAACCTCACAGAATGTTGTATGGAAGCCAGGTGTAAAAATCCTACGCTGGTAAATCTCTCACTTGATCCTCACCTCCTCCGCGTCTCCCAGTGCCTGACTCTCCCCCGGTGAACCTGTCCACGCACAACGTCACCGCCTCCACTGCCACCGTCACATGGTCCCCTCCGGAGATTCCCAACGGCATTATCCAGTACTACCGGGTCCGTTACGGAAACGCAACGGTCAGCGCAGAAATTGACAGCTCGGTGCCGAGCGTGACGCTCAGAGGGTTGAGGCCGTTCTCTCTCTACAACGTGTCGGTGAGAGCGTTCACTAAGCATGGGCACGGAAACCAAACATCTGCCATGCTGGAGGTGTTAACTATGGAGGATGGTAAGTACCCCAGTACATATAATGGAATAACATGGTCTGCTTTGGATTGCATTCTCTG
Source organism: Hiodon tergisus (assembly GCA_025775045.1). NCBI lineage: Eukaryota > Metazoa > Chordata > Actinopteri > Hiodontiformes > Hiodontidae > Hiodon > Hiodon tergisus. The sequence goes on from JAOVYW010002836.1 coordinate 7,353, forward strand.
CAGTTCTATTCTTGAATATATCTGTCTGTTTGTTTGTCGATCTTAGAGCTATGTCAGATCTGTCTCTCCATTTTCTAAAATCAGCTGTAGCATACAAATAATCCCCGGAGTAGATTCAGACCTGTGCATGATGTTGACTCACTACCCAGCAGTATTAAGTTGTTAATGCCTTGTCCAAGGGTATCTGAGCAGATGGAGAAACGAGGCCTTGTGGCCCTGTTTGTTCAAGCCTTACTGTTACTCCTCCCAGAGCCTGGGAGCCCCCCCTTCAACCTGACCTACAGGAACATCAGTTCCAGCGAGGTGTCTGTCTCGTGGCAACCCCCGCTGCACGCCAACGGCGTTATCCTCTCCTACACCGTGGACTACTGGAACTCCACCCACAACTTGAACCTCAGCACACCCGTCGCCTCCGCTCGTCTCTCCAATCTCCGCAAGTACGCCCGCTACCGCGTGGCGGTGCAGGCCAACACCAGGCTGGGCAGCGGGAACCACAGCAGCGAGGTCCTCAACATCACCACGCTGGAGGACGGTGAGTCGGGCCACAGAGGGGCGGTCCGTGCCATTTGTCTGCTGTAGCATCAGTAGGAGAAGCAGCATCTGTCCGTCCTCACAGTGGCATTAGGTGACAGATGAATCGCCGTCAGTGCCATGTGGTCGGCGTAAGTGGCTTAAAATAAAGGTGGAATGTGTCTGCATCAGCCCGCGAATGCGGGGAATGAGGTTTCTCTTACGGTATGCGGAGGAATTAGCATTTTGCTTGTTTTTCAGTGCGCCAAAAAGCAATGCAGCAATGCAGAGTTTTTTTTATTATGCTAATTCTGCTCTCTCCTGCAGCTTCTTGTGAGTTTTTTCCCCGGTGCTATTCATCTCTTTCTCTGCAGTATCCAGCTGGGGTTTCCCATATGGCAGGAGTTCTGTCGCTGTTGTGCTATATTATTACAGTACAAAAAAAGACATTTTCATTTGGCTCCGAACTACAGGTGCAAAACTGATAGACAGCCCAAAAAAAAAAAAAAAAAAACAGAAAACATCATTCCACGCTTGTCACTTCATGATCATTGTATTTTTTTGTTCCTCAGGATCTGGCCTGCATCGTCCAACCACGGTCAGGTTTATTGCCACTGCATCTAAAGACTTCAGATCCCACAGTTTGTTCTAAACTGAATTACTAATGCAGGTTTTATTTACTAGAAGCCCCAGAGTGGATTGCCTCATTGATTCTCAGCTCAAGAGTTTCTGGGTATAGCCAGTTTATGGTTCCTTCAAATTACCTAAATGTCACCGTATTTAAAACAAAATCTAAATCTAAAGATCTAAATCGAAATGGCTGTTATATGTGGGCCAGCGCCAACAGATTTTTCAAAAAGTGTTTACCAAAGTTGTTCTGTTTTGCGTTGCAGCTCATTTTCTTAAACGCCTCAATACTTAATTTACGAAACGTTTTGTCATCGGAATGAAGAACTGATGACCAATAGCAAAATGTGTTTCTCATATAACACTACCAAGTTCTCCCCCATGATCCCTGTTTGCCCGAAAGTTATCAGATTACCAAGTAGAGTTGTTCTGGACACCGCCAATCGAGGCTAATTCATTAATTCTGTACTACGTGGTGCGTGTCTGGTAAGTTGCTTTCATTATCCCTTTCATGGCTGATATGTTTCATTATATATATAAATATATATATAATAATATAATGAAAGGCAAATGTAAAAAATAACAATGTGTAAGAAAGGACTGTAGACGCAATAGCACACATTATTAGTTGTGTTTAGTTAGGTTTCAACAAGATCAAAGATTTTTTGCATAATCAGCTTTGTGTGGCTTAGAGAGCTTTGATAGAGCTTTCCACGGTGCAAAGTGGACTGCCATTGGTAATTGTAGCTTTCCATGAGAGGACACTGTCTTAGAGTGGACAATGTCTTAGAGAGCATATGGCCTTAGAGAGGACACTGTCTTAGAGTGGACAAGGTCTTAGAGAGCATATGGCCTTAGAGTGGACAGTGTCTTTGAGAGGACACTGTCTTGGAGTGGACAATGTCTTTGAGAGGACCCTTTCTTAGAGTGGACAATGTCTTAGAGAGGACACTATCTTTGAGAGGACACTATCTTTGAGAGCACATTGTCTTAGAAAGCACATTGTTAGAGCAGACACTGTCTTAGAGTGGACACTTTCGGAGAGCAGAGACTTTCAGAAAGCAAACACCTGGGCGATGACTAATCTTCTGCTGGTACTCTCCCCGTTTTTCCATGGGGCCAGGAATCTGACATACGAGCACAGAGAGAATGTGACCCTCACCTCTGTGGTCTTGAACGTGGACAGCGACATTCAGTACAACGCTTCTGTCTCCGGCTGGACCCGACTAGGGGATGGGGGCGTGGCAGTCTTCATCCCCTTCACCACCTCAGGCGCAGGTCACACATACAAAGTTTCAAATTAGATGAATGCAGCAATGGCAGTTTATTAGAATGCCTAGAATTTGAATTAGTCGCCCGCGAAAGTTTGGTTATGGAGAGTTTCAAAATCTGGAACGTCTCATGTCATGTTGCCTTATGTTTAAAAATGTAGTAAAATATGTTCTTTTTAATTTAATTAGATGTTTAACAACGCCTGTTGGAAAAAAAAATCCTGTTAAAAAAGTTCTATTCTTTTCTTTGCTATTTACTCAAAGAAAAACATAATCACCCTTTGTTGCTGTGGTAAGTCAGTTCTCCTGATAACTAAGGCTAAATACATCACTGTTGACACACTTTCTAATTTTCAGCACTGCAGTTTCGTGCCCCAGGGCTTGGCCCATTGCCAATATTGAGGTCATGATATTTTTCTGTAACATTTTGTTTATTCTTTTGTGTGTAGTCGGTCAGTAGCCCGTGTGATTTAACCCATCTACAATTAAATATCATAGTCAAAAACGTTCGCAAAACCATGTGCTGTGAAGGCAAGGTTTTTCATCCACACCTGTTCTGCTTCCTGTCTTAAAGACCCTGTACAGAACCTTTCCTACACCAACTTAAGCCCCACCTCAGTGAGAGTCATGTGGGCCTGGCAGCCAGCCTCATTGCCTGATGCGTTCACCCGGTTTTTTCTATCTACTACAGTAACGGCTCAACTGTTTACAGCCAGGTAAAAAAACAACACTTATTTTTTCATTTAATTTAACCGCCCCGAAAAAAAGCAGGAAATGTGAACATTCTTCGTAGAGTGCAGTTTGGAAGACTGAATGAGAGCTTATGCCAAACAATGACAAACTGACAGGGGCAGCTGCAGCAGAGAGTGAAAAACCCCCCAGCAATTCTCAAGGCTGAGTTTTGTTGAAAGAACAGCACAAGCAAAGCAGACACCTTAGCTTTAGCTCCATGAGAAACGAGTCTGTGGCTGGGTTTACACTTGTAGGCCACAAAAGATGAGTGTGGCTTTACCGACACTGCAGGAGTGCTACGAGAGCTGCACACACACACACACACACACACACACACACACACACACACACACACACACGCACACGCACACCCGCACGCATGCACACACACACACAGCCACAAATGCACGCATGCACACACACACACACACACACGTGCACACACACACGCACAAATGCACGCACGCACAAATGCACACACGCATACACCCATGCCCACACACACACGCACACACACACAGCCATGCACGTACACACACTCACACAGACACACAGACAAAACACAAACTGACCAGATCCCACACACATACAAGCGCACACCCAGCTGTACACAGGAGTCCTCACACCTAGAAGCCAATATGCATTCTGTCAGGCAGATTCGCACCGCCTTTTCCTGCTTTCACACCATGTCCCATTCCTCTGCTGCTAATTGCCAAACTAGTGGAGGTGTTGGGTGGGAGCTAGATGCTAAAGCTCCACCCACCCCCCACCCCCGACACACACACCACACACACACACACACACACGCACACTCACACACACACACGGACACGGACACGCACACGCACACACACACACACACACACACACACACACACAGCACACACACACACACCACACACGGACACGGACACGGACACGCACACGCACACACGCACACGCACACACACACACACACCACACACACACACGGACACGCACACACACACACACACACACACACACACACACACACACACACACGCACTATCCAAGTCCAGTCAAGCCCTCCCTCCCCAGATCACTCACACACTTTCTCTATCAACGTCCCGGCTTTGAAGGGACAGTGATCGTCATTAGCATTCCTCACCCCTCCCCCCTGATGTGACCCTCGGCCCAGTGGGTGCAGATTGGTTCTGGGTGTCGGAGATCAGAGGACAGTAGCACACACAAACAGATGCCGGGCCCGGCTGAAGAGGAAATGCAGATTAGCCGGGCGACGCGCTGCTGTTTGCATTGGGTCGCGTTAACGGGGACCTCTGCTACGCTCAGCGCTGAGTGGACGCGTCGGCAGAGCGATACCCAGGCTTTCCTCAGACTGGGACGAGTGGACCGAGTGCGTCTTCCACGCGCTGATGCCTGGAGCAGATGTCGGAAGTTTTGTTGCCTTCACCAGACACACCCAGTTATCCCAGAATCCGTGTTCATGCATGTGTTTCCATATACCGATTCATGTCCAATTTAGCTGGAACGACCTGATAATTGCCTTTAATATAATTGCATTTAGTAGCTTATTCCTTCTACTCATAAAAATAAAAAAAAATTAATAAAACCAGACTAATAAATATAATTTAGAGGATGATTTTCAGGTTGTCAAAATTTTAATTTGGTCCCGGCCTGTGTTATTAAACTGTATTTTAAAAGAATCGTAAAAGAATAAATAATTTTGATACAGTCTTATCAATCAACAGTCGTTGGTTTCTCAGTCACGCTTTCTAATATAGAATGATTGAAGTAGCTTAAAAAAAGATTTTAAAACACATTTGATTGTTGTATTTAAGCTCTATGCTGCATTGCATATGCTCTGCCGTTGAAGCCTTTATCGTGAACCCATTATCCCCCTTTTCTGCAGAGGCTTCCTGTGTCGAATTTAAGCCCCCAGGCATCGGACTCCCGGCCGTCCTTCGACGTTGAAGGTTTGGCAAACAGCAGCGATTACACCCTCTGGCTGATGAGCAGGCCCGTGCAGGCGGACGGCAGGGGGAGCAGGAAGGTCACCTGCGCACCATGGAGGACAGTAGGTGACCCCATCGGCAGCCTCGCCCCAATCCCGTGTCGTCTGCTCCCTTTTTTCCACCCGCTGTCCGAAATAAAATCACGTAACAACGCAGGGTGTTGCTGTGGAAACAGGTGCCGTTTTTTGCCATTTTTGTGAAAGGAGAAAAGCCTGTCACCGTTGCAAACTGGGCCTTTGATTCTTGGAGCTCATCAGCTTCCTCATCAGTTTGTTTTTCCTTTCACAAAACGTGCTCAAAATCACTTAGAAAATGATAACAGTGATTTTGAGCCTTTCCCATGAAAGCAGATATTTCGGTATGAATGGTTTTGTACAGATTATTTTGAAATCAGAATTTGCTCTGTCAATTCCGCTATTGGTATAGAACTTATAACCGATTTAATACATTTACGGCTAGACTTTGATAAAAGTAAAATATATGATGTTGCCCTTTTTACACTGAGCTCTAGGTCAGCCAATTGAAATGTGTTTAGGGTAGCGCTTTGCTTCTAGCTGTTCAGGTTTTGAGTACGCCTGGAAACTCCTGTCCTTTACGTGGTTTTGGGGGAAAAAACTGTGCAGACTTCACCCTGAGTCTGAAACAGTATGTTTAACAAGACTGACTTGTATTATTACCTTATAATATTATACTTTGGCCCTTTTTAGCTGTACCTGACGGCACTCCGCCTGGTTAAATGCTTTCGTTGTGTTCCAGCTGCTGAGGATTCTGCCCTGCCTGTTCTGTTCAGACCAGTCGCTGGGCTCTCCCTTTCCTGGCTCGGGCTTGTCAACCCACGGTCATCTGGCTTCTAATGCCTTCCTCCGCTGAGGTTTCCTCCCTGCCTCGTGGGGGGGCGCTGTTTAACCCTTTCCTTGTCACTGCGCCTCCCACCTTGGCCAAGCCAAACAGACGGGCTCAGCCCCAAGTCGATGTGCCCCACTCTTCTGAAATGTACCGTTGATGCAAACGTGTGTCGTGTGTAACGGCCCGTAATGATGTGTGGAGAGAGGGTGGACGGCTCGGAGATAAGAGTTGACTAAAGAGTTTGTGTTGGAGTGCAATGGGTCAAAGGTTAAAGGGTACCAGTATGGAGGCATACAAAGATCAGCTTCACAAGTGCCAACATTTTTTGGTGCGTTGATGTGCTCGGAGGGATGCTGAAATACTTTAATGACACATTCCACCTTTATGTTAAGCTCTCTCTCTCCCGAGAAGTTTACTCATGATACATATTAAATGCAAAACTCTATTAATCTGTCAAAATTCATGATGGTTGTAATAGTTTAATATGTATTCAGTTTGTCTTTGCTTTCTAATGAACTCCTGGCTGTCTTCCATTGGTATTTGTAATTGATTTCTACATATTTACATTTGATTATAAAGACTTGATATGACAAGATCCCAGATATGACCAACATGGTTGGAGTAAATGTCTGCAAAATTAATCTTTCATTCGTCTTTTGTATTGTAGTTTACATCGTTATATACGTTTATATCTGATTGGGGTATTCACCCTCCCACCTCTACCTACAGTTCCTGATGGGCCCATCCACAACCTGACAGCCCAGAATTTCTCCTCTACGGCCCTCATCGTGAGCTGGGACCCGCCCCTGGCGCCGAACGGCCGGGTCTTCTACCACCTGACCCTGCAGGACGCGCACAAGAGCAACCTGACCGCCAACAGGACCGTGACCAGCACCACGAGTGACACGGTGTTCCTCTTCACCAAGCTGCGCAAGTACTGGGACTACGTGCTGAGAGTCACCCCGGCCACCTCCGCGGGTTACTCTGAGAACGGGACCACCACACTGAACCTGAGAACTGACGATGACCGTGAGTCTGGCCGGGTAACACACACAAACACACTCTCACACACACACAAACACACTCTCACACACACAAACACACTCTCACACACACAAACACATTCTCACACACACACAAACACACTCTCACAGACACACACAAACACACTCTCACACACACAAACACACTCTCACACACACGCAAACACACTCTCAAACACACGCAAACACATTCTCACACACACACAAACACACTCTCACACACACAAACACACTCTCACACACACACAAACACAATCTCACACACACAAACACACTCTCA
>JAOVYW010002837.1:0-11081 GCA_025775045.1 Hiodon tergisus
CCAACCAACCAACCAACCAACCAACCAACCAACCAACCAACCAACCAACCAACCAACCAACCAACCAACCAACCAACTGTATCACCCTGAGGCAACTGACTACTCCTTTTAAACCTTGCCCCTGGCCTTAATTGATAATACGTGGCAGGTGCTGATGATAATGCCCCAATTAAGCCATTTTTAAACAATAGATGTTGTATAATGTAAATTGTCCTTTTACACACACACACACACACACACACACAAAGACACAAACACACACACACACACACACACACAGATGTGATGAAAAAAACCACAGAAAAAAACAGAAAATGCTATTAATGTTGACACTGCCACAAATTTTTTTAAATGTAAGTGCATTTATGTATGATCTAGATTGCGGCAATTGTCTGTTGAAAATAATCAAATTTTGTTCAGTAATGAATTCTTTGACTGCCATTGTGCCATTTGCCAGGGATTAAAACAAGCCTGTGCTCAGAAGATGCACCCTACATTAAAAAGATAAGCAAGGAGATGTGTTCCAGTGGCTATATGGAGCAGTGCATGGATTCGGACAGGTCTGCCATTTGACTGATCATCAGCTTAGCGATCACGCTTCAGGCAGCGTCTATCAGAGGACTGAGGTTGCGGCTGGAACCTAACCAGGCTGGGTGTAAATGTGTCGCATGCAAGGCTGAATTTGAGGGGTTGAGCCATCCCTACCTGTCTGCATCTTCTACCACTGTATAGACTGTCCTGGTAAGATTCTAAATATACCAGAAGAAACTTACATGAAAAGAGTTTCTCATGATTTCAACTGCCTGGCAAACCGTAACTCCCAGCTAATGCTTGTAAAATTCAGGGCTCTCGGAATACTCAAAATCCCCATGTGGCTAACTTGGGGCACTAACTTGGGTCTCAAAACCCTGGCTGAGTGCTTCTGGGCAGCTGGCTTCCTTTCAGCTGAGGTTGTTTGTTTAAATAAGGAGTGCAACATTTTAAACAGGCCCATTCATTCTATATAAATTATTCTATATAAAGCGGCAATATCCACATACAAAACTGTATTAAAATCTATTTTCTACATAATATCGTCTTTTTTCCAGACTTTTCTCTGCTTTGTTTGAAATATATACATGATTACACATTGGGGGGTGGGGTGGATAATGATGGTGTTGTTCACTAAAGTGTACATGTGTACAAGAAAAATAAATGTTTCTATATCAGAAAGTCACCAAGTCATGATTTGCGGCATTGACGAATTGTGAGAGAGCATCGTTGTCACAGTTGGCGAGCAGCCTTGCATTGGTTGATAACCAGTAATACACAAAGTAAGAGAAGAATCTACCCGCTCATTTCAACGATGCCCTCCTAATCATATTTGTTCACCCAGTGCTGATGGTTTGAAATGCTCACAGGACTGGCATTCTGCTGTGACGTTCACCGGAATACTGTGGCACAAGCACCCACCATGGATTATAAATTAATTTATCAAGGGAGGATTTTCTATATTACATATTTAATCACCAATCATTGTACCAAGTGACAGGTACCCCGTTCATTTGCAAAGCTTATTAATATATAAATTATGTCTTCTAGGCTGTTCCTTCTTTACGGGTCCGTTTTGGGGGGTGACTGCAGTTTATGCATTTATTTGCAACATTTTTCTGGACAGACACATTTTGGTGGGCTGTGATTTTACACTTTCAGAGCGATTTGTGTGAATCCCAGTTTGCACCAAAATTAGAGAAATGACTCTAATGTGCATGGAAGAGGAAATTCTGTCTGTCTTGCTGCGGCGCTCGGGGTAGCCTCCTCCCAAAAATATCAGGCCATCTGCGGCACTCTCTACCTCATGCCGCGTCAACGGAGCTGCACCACGCTCTCGTTACACCACTCCAATCTTCTCCACCCGTCACTGTTTATTTGGTAACATATTGCCAATCCATGTATTTGCATCTAATGTGCAAAATGACTATAAATGATCCCACGTCCATCACATTTTTTTCATATTTCAAACTGCACGTAATAATCTGTGTATCAGCTATGAAAAAGTCTACGTTTATTCTCAAAGGAACATTTACATGCTTCCTTCAGGCAGTTGGATTCAAGAGGGCTAATAAGTGAGCTAATAATGGTGTCCTACATGTACTTAGAGTTGAAATGCTCTCCGGAAGCTGTCCATTACTCATGGGAGGTTACAATACTCTCATACCCCTGTGTCACTGGGTCCTCTAAACCATTGGGAACCGCTGTTTCCTTTTCCATTGAACCACTTCCATACCCAGAGCCAGAAGTTCCACATGTGCATACACGACATGATACTTATTGGGAGTTCCTGTGGACTCTGGGAAGGACAGAAGCTCTTTTGAGCCCCAGGTCATAGGCAGATCAGCCTTTGCAGGGCTAATGGAGTTTGCACGTTTCTAGCGATCGCATTTCCAACAGTGCGCCTTGTGTTCTGTAAGGGAATCTGCTGTCAGAGATGTCTGGAGTCACATAGCCAATCACTGGTTCAGCAATCAGCCACTCCCGCCTGCTTTTAACACAGCAACAATAGAGAGAACACAGGGGTATACAATCAGAGAGGGATGCACTCGCATAGAACTGCTCTGTAAACCTACTGTGAAACCAGAGCCCAATATGCTCACTACGCAAATTACGCTCCGCCTCCCCCTCAAATGGTTTTACATGGCTCACAGGTCAGGTAGGAGGGCCCCTTGTCAAAAATTAGCTTGGGGCCCCAGGGAGGTCAGGACCAGCTCTATGTGAAACAAATACAGTATGTGTAATGGGAGTGATTACAGCAAACTTCATAGCTGGAGTGAGTTTATGGCACCACTCTCATGGTAGTGAGAGTAAATGGATTCTAGCAGAATGGCATATGACGTATCAGTACAACCATCATGGCTTAATGAAGGAAATCTGAGCATCTGGGAGTTGTCTCCAGTATGGGAATCTCTGTTTGTTTGTTTGTTTTTTTCAGGTTAAAATAAGTTTAGATGTCAGAGCAGGTTTACAAATAATTATTTTATATTCTTCAAATAGTACATCCTGTAGAGATGAGTCATTGAGACAGTTTGAATAAGATGTTATCATGTAAACTAGTATACTATGTATATGATCTAATATGATTCTTTTATAAAATAAATAAATAAATGAAAACTTGTGTGATGTTTTGGAACAAGATAGAGTAATTATCAGTAATTATTCTGTACTCGAATTTTCACTACAGGAATTTTATCCTAATAGCTATATTTCATATGTTTATTAGGTAATTTCACGTCTGTGTAAATGATTATGAGCTTTTGCTTAAACTTAACTTCAAAGCAGATTAGTCATTCAGCTTTCAAGAGAACCTTGTCTAAACACTGCAAAAGAAAAAAAACATTAAAGTAGTTTAGTTGTGCTCATTAAAGTATTGTTTAACATAAAACACTTCACTGAAGTATCCCATTCGCGTTCTTCTAATTCCCCCGGGCGCGCCTGACCCCTACCGAGCACGACAAAGCTCCGCATTAACGACGTGGAAGTAGCCGAGTGAGAGCACAACTACGTCTAATATCCGCTACCCACTGGAACTCACAGAAACACATTTTATAATCTTAAAGCTTCGTTTGCATAACAGGAAGTGAAATGGGTGGAAAGCTTCTCTGGTCAACTCGACGCAACGCAACGTTTTCTACAGGAAACAATCGGGATAAAGAAAGCATGCTTTTATTTAATTAAAAAAACGAAAACGGATGCTGTTAGAGCACGAAAGTGTTTGTTTTAGAACTTTCAGATCGATTTAATTAGTTTTCTAGTCATTTTTTCAGCACTTGTACAATCAAAAATGAAAAAGATTAATATAATTTTAGGAAAGCATTGAAATATTATTTTCTGTCAATATATCATATATGTGTTAATGTTTATGGTCGTATGAGTATGAGTGTGCTCGGTGCTGTTTTGTTACTCGTATGTGATTCACAATTTTTTTTTTGCACAATTTTAATTATTATCTATTGCAACTTGTATGTAGCTTGTATATGCAGTCGTGAGGTTGCGGTGTGGACGTGGCTTTGATAAAACTTTTACCGGAGGTTGATTGTTCACGCATAAAATTTTTAAGCATTGTTTATTTTTCTTTCTGGCGTAATGTGTTCAGTGACAATAATTTATTGGTTTATTGGGAGCCTATTCATTAATGGTAGACCAGGGCCATTGTCCAAACATCATGAAGAAACTTAACTTTTGACTGAATCGACATTTTTTGCTGTGGAGTGAAGATGAATTGGCTTCTTTGGACATCCCTAACTTTTAACCACTGGGAATATCCAGCTGTGAAAACCTACTGTCATAGAACCAAAATTGCTGCCTACTTTTTGTACAACAGCTGTGTGGTGAAGTGGTTAAGGTGTAGGACCTTTGTAACCAAAAGGTGGCTGGCATCTTGTTTCAAGCTTTGCTTAAAAGATGTAAGCGATTGGATGTCCTCTAATTCCCTATTGTTGAATTATGACAGAACAGAAATGATCATCCTTGGCCCAGAAGGCCATCGTACAAGGCTCAATGACTATGTGCTGGATCTAGATGAAAAGATTATATAATACAGTCTATTGGTTAAAGATCTTGGAGTTACAATTGATCCAGATCTTTCTTTTGACCGTCATACTAAAGATATTGCTAGAATAGCATTCTACCACCTGAGAAACATTGCCAAGATTAGACGTTTTTTAGGTGATCGGAATGCAGAGAAAATAATTGTCCAATCTAGATTACTTCACTCACAAGAGGCTGGGAATCTATATATAGCAAGAATAACCAAATCTAAATCTGGAGGAAGAACATTTGCACGTAGAGCTCCACAACTATGGAATAGCCTCCCAAAGTTTGTGTGGGAATCGACTCATTATCTATATTTATCTATACTTCCATGGGTAAGCATTAACAATGTGCTATCTCTCTCTTTCGAGCAATCACGTGAGGCATCCTTCAGGACTGCATCACTTTCACCAGTGGACTTTTAGACTGGACACCAGCCATCTGGGCCTCCACCCCTCTCCTCCGGACCCAATGTTTTGGAACTTCTCTACTGGAGGGCATCACATACTATGGGCATTAGATTCTTTAATTCAGCTCCTAGTGCCAGCCAGCGGAGGATGGACTCCCCCATTAAGCCGGATTCCTCTCAAGGTTTCTTCCTGCCAGTCTAGGGAGTTTTTCCGTGCCACTGTTGCCACTGCCATGCTTTTGGGGGGTCAGCCCTTGGAAATATTGTATTTTTCTGTACGTAAAGCGTCTTTGTGATATGGAAACCTGTGAAAAGCTCTTTATAAAAATAAATTGATTGATCTCCAGTATATCAATCAATATAAGGTATTTCTTCAGTAACTATCTAAATGAATCAGTAAGTACTCTCAATACGACTACTAAACCACTAAATAATGCGTCATTATGATTGTAATATAAGTGATAATAATGAAATAACAATTTATTGAAAGGAACCTAAAAACCTAGGTACAATAGAACCCATTTAGTGATGCACTGTAGATGCAGCTAACAGCCCAATGGATTGATGCAAGTGTGGCAATGTCTTTAGTGGGTTATTCTTGACACTTTTTATGTGGCGCTATAATGCACCGTGTAGGCTAATGTTGGTCTCTTGGCTGAGTCAGCGAACCATTACTGACCTCGCCCATTATTTCAGCAGGTTGTGGACCCTGTGTCTCAGCTTGACCCATGGGCTAGCATGGGGTGGTACGCCATCTGTGGGTTGGATTTACACTCATATTACTGCTGCGCCTACCCGTGTAGGTTTTAGCTGTAATTAGAGCTGGGGTGAGAGGAAGGTTGGGAAGAGGGCAGTCGGGAACCTTGGGTGAACGCTGCGCCACATGCTAACTCAGCCTTTTGTTGTAGACGGGCCTGGCTGCGGTCCAGACCGATTAACTGTGATACTGTAGAAGTCATTTCAATGCATAATGCAAAGCCGGAGATACAAAGGCTACTTGGCTTCACAAGGATAATGCCTTGTTTATCAATGCGGTTCACATGCTAATTGGGGTTGTATTGGCACCTGCGAAGTGGTGAGCCAATACAAAAACAAAAGCGGATAATAGAGGTTCACTGCTTCACAGGTCTTTTCCTGTCTCTGTAAGTCTGTCCTGGGTGGCCCGCCCAGTCTGGTTGTGGTGTTTTATATGCGGTTTCTGGTCCTGGGACCTGTATTTCGGCTGCTCTCCTGGCTTTCTCAGAGAGGCTGGGACCTGTAGTTCGGCTGCTCTCCTGGCTTTCTCAGTGAGGCTAGGACCTGTAGTTCGGCTGCTCTCCTGGCTTTCTCAGAGAGGCTGGGACCTGTAGTTCGGCTGCTCTCCTGGCTTTCTCAGAGAGGCTGGGACCTGTAGTTCGGCTGCTCTCCTGGCTTTCTCAGAGAGGCTGGGACCTGTAGTTCGGCTGCTCTCCTGGCTTTCCCTGAGAGGCTGGGACCTGTAGTGGCCGCTCGTCTGGTTTTCTCTGAGAGGCCGGGACCTGTAGTTCGGCCGTCACTGGCAGCTGGACGTGCTCTGATCTCCTCATATCTTGTGGTGCAGTCTCCACTGCACTGCTATCTCCGGTTCACCTGGAGGGATAAAGCGCCACAGAATGACAGCCACTGTGGGTGAAGTGAAAAACTGATGGTGTTTTATGGGCAGTGATGGTATCAGCTCTGTGAGATTATTTCCAATGTGTTTTCCAATGTGCGTATTTCTTTCAATATCTTTTCAATATTCCAATGCAAAAGATAAAGTGTTTTTCATTACTGGCCATGAAAATGTAAATTTTGCTGTTTGAGTGTGAATTTAGTGCTCTGGGACTACGAAGTGAACCGTCAGCACCACGGATAGCATTCCCGCTGCGTGAGTGGAGCTGTGCTGTTCTAAAGAAAGCGATGGTTTCCTTTTGTTCTTCCGGATTTCTGTGACAAGATGCACCTCACTGACAACGCGGCTTGCGTTGAATTGCGTGGCTCGACGCAATCTGGTTTTATGTTCAAAGTGGCGCTGCGGTAACCGGTCTTCACCAACCTCAGCTTGCGTTTGCTTATAAACTTGTCCGCATTTTCATTACGCATCACTGGTGCTTGGATGTGTTTCTCCCCTCCCCTCTCGATGAATGTAGATTAACTGCATGAGCAGCCCAGCTTTATGGGGCGAGATGATCCCAAACCCGCAGTGTCCACTGATGTCCGGAGAGCCTTATCAATAATGCATGTACAGTTTACTTAGCGTTACAAATTTTTATTTTTTTTATTATACAAAAAAAAAGAGCTATTCAACATGCCTTCATATGAATATTATAGTTACCAAGTCTTGCTGACTGGGTAACTTTTTTTATTCAAATTGGTATTTGCGAGATTAGTGGCTGCTGAGCTGGTTGTTATTTAACATGAAAAAGAATATCATCCCTGCCCTTTTGATTAAGCCTGTGTAAACAGTATTGGAGAACCACCCCATGCCAAAGTAGGCCAGGCAGATCAGACCCATCGAAAACATAACCCTTTAAATATATATGTGGGTAGAATTCTCCTAGTGAGTACGTTTTTTGGTGGGGAGGCTAGTGGAAGTTTATATTAAAATAACTGCGAATTGGAAGATTAAAAACTTTTCAATACAGGTCAATAACAAGATTTTTCGTTTTTTTTCCATATTACATATGTCAATTACATCCTTTTCATAGACACTCCTCACCTCAGAGGAGTGGAAGCGTGTTTAGCACAAACTGTCAAAACCTTCTTCATGTGGCAACTTTAGACAGTGAATTATATATGCAGAGGATATCGGTCTGCCTGGCATCTGCTCGATGTGTCTCTTTCCAACCCGCTTGGCAGTATGTGAGAATATTTTATGACTCCTCTGCTGGGTTAAGCAGTCCCGAACGTGTTCATGAATACGAGGTAAAAACCCTTGTTGTTTTGGCTGTGTGCGATGGTGTGACGGTAAGTGTGCGTTCAGCTATCAAAGGACACACGACATACTGGCAGGCACCTATTTTTAACACACAGAGTATACAAGTCCTGTCCGTAAATGGGTATAAATATTTACCAATTAAAATAAATAAATCTAAAGGATTGAAGAGGCAGTCGGTGACTTTGTGGGCCTCGTTGTAGACCTGCAGAAGCCCCTCCAAGGAGTACTCACCCAGCTAGAGTGGACGAGATGCTAAATGTTCGCTCCTGTTCTCCAGCGTGGGAGTCAGGGTGGGAGTGCTGCAGATTGGTGGATACCTTCACGTGTTGGTGTCCACCGGCGTACGCAGCTTCCAAAGCACCGTCCGGGATCCTGAAGGCCTACGTGAATATCAAATGTGATTAGACATGCTACAGGATATCGGTCGCCGGTGCGGTGGCCGGAGTCACGGGACGCTTCAGCCAATTAGGTTGACTGAAGAGCTGCGGGAAAGGTTTTTCGATCTTCTGCTCATAGTTACCATAAATGTTATATGTTATTATGTTATAAATGAACTACAATAAATTATTTTGGCCCTATCTTTCTTAATGGTGAGTTACAGTGCTTTTCATTATGTAACCCAATGATTATCTATAATGGTTGTAAGATTGTAGTATCTACTTATCACTGAGTGTTTCTCTCTGTTTTTTCTTAAGTGTTTCTTTCTGTTTGAGCCAACTGACCAGGCATTAGTTACCATGTTTGACAGCAAACACACATAATAGTGACAGCAAGCGGCTATATATTACAGTAACAAAAGGAGCGATGAGCTCTGAACGGATCTGCAGATACACTACTGTTTCATTCTCCATCCTCAGGTGGTTGCCTCGCTCCTCAGCAGCATTGGCAGTATTTGATGATGCTCTTGCGTAATGTATCAATGGGCCCTGGAGTGCAGAGCTGTCGACGTATTCCCCGCAGTAAAGGTGAGCAATCTCTGGAGTGATTGAAGAGTTGCCAAGTTGCCATCAGCACCCAGTTATAATTATGGATCTGGGCAGCGGTATGGAGAGGCAGAGGTGAAAATGACCGCGTGGGACATTAATGAGACACGTTGCACGTAGCCCAGGGATTTCGTTTTCCCTGGTGTGGTCGATTGACACGCCCGGTGAAGAGTGACGGCAGGGTTTGCAGTGGAGGGGTTCTTCTAACCGCCTGTTGCCGTCTCCGCGGGTGAGTGGTCGCTGAGCGTCAGTGATGCTAATCGGGTGGTGTGCCTGAAACGCGCCAGGAATCTGCTGAGACATCATTACGTGTTCATCCAGCCGCCCATAATGTGTTCATAAGGTTATAGTGTTGCCTACTGACTGTTTCCTCCTCGCCCAAGCTGTCATTGAGGTGTTAAGCGGCATCCACAAAATGTCAATGTCTTCCTTTTAATGACATGGAAACATGCTACATGGAATAACTGTATCTGTTTCATGCTTTTATTCCCTCAAATATGTGGCATCCTGCTTTGGTACTACATGTCGGAACTGTATATTTGCAGAGTTTGATTGTTCCCTGGAGGAGACCATCGGATCACAGACATGCATGTGCGCACATGCATATAATGATCTTTTAAAATGAAAAGAGCTCCCCGATGCCTAGAATTCTGACAACTTCATGTTACTTTTAGTGGCACCCGTTGCGTCGCTAACCCACCACCAAAGTGCGTACTTCCCGGTTGCGATCATGCCTCGTCTGCCCATTGAAAACATGCTCGCATCATGAACTACGCAACAAGAACGCTGAAGCCAAAAGCTGCACTCTGCCCATAGAGCATGTGCCCTGGGTTAGATTAGTTATGCCATGGCAATGCAGCTACAGGGAGTTGATAAAACGATACAGTCGACTCCGTATAACTGCACATGGGATAACTGTATGCTCTGTTTTACTTTACAGCATGCAGATCGTCCCCTTTTAAAATTAATTAATTTCATTTCAAAAAAACATTTTTGACATTGTATATTCTAAGTAATTTCAAAGGAACAGGAGTGTCACACTGGAATCAACCTCATTTGATGAGTCTGCCTTTGGATTACATTGGGGGGATGTCTTTCTGTGCAGAACTAGGAGAGAGAACAACAACGCATGACACAGAGTGGCTGCTAGGTTTTCTGCCGTGCATGGAGAACGACCGATTGGTCCCCTGTTTTAAGCCAATGCAACTCGTGCTACCACAGTAATGTTTTGTTTCTGGTATAGTTATGATCTGAGTTTTTTGTTTATAGAAGATCGACCTTAATTAACATACACAATGCATTTAATTTTTCCAAGTTAACTGCTCCTGCCTTTAAATTATGTGTTTTTTAAGCATAACTTTGACTGCAGTTGGGTACAAGACTGACATCCAGTGGTGTCAATAAAATCCAGCACAAGCAAAGGATATTCTAAAAAACATGCAAAGCTTATAATCATTTCTCTACTGAGAGGATGATTTCATGAATGAGCTTGTAAAAATTAAGTCACTTGAGTCCCTGAGAATCGAGTTGAAATTTGACAAGTATCTACTCCCTAGTCGTTTCAGGGACACATGTCATCAAAGCTCTGAGGACCTTGGTTGAGTTGAATTAACTCAGTGGTACCCTAGCTGCTTTGTTTCTCTCATAGTGTTTGATTGAGGATAAGAATCGGAGGTGATAATCAAGTTCCAGTAATTTCATATTTCATCCACATTGCTGGAGTCAAAACATCCAGTTGCCGCTCAGCTCTCTGTAAAATTTTACTTTAATCTCTCGCACTTTAAATCTCACTCGCATTTTTTATTGGTTCATCTGCCTGTGTGCAGCTGGCTGGAATTTATTTAGTGCTCTTAGAGAAACTGCTTTCGATAGGACTGGCATGTGCTTAAGAATAGTTCTCTCCCTCTTTGGCTCCGTGCTGGCACACATCCTTGCGTAAAACAAACTCCCCGCTCTTTTCAAACAGGAAGAATTATTTATAGTGGTGTTCTTCCACTCAAACTCAGTGACAGCAGTGCTGTGGAATGAGAGGACTTTTGGGCGTCGTCTCAGAGACAGCAGTGCTGTGGAATGTGAGGACTTTTGGGAGACGTGCTGTGGGATGTGGCGAATTTTGGGTGACATCTCAGAGACAGCAGTGCTGTGGGATGTGAGGACTTTTGGGAGACGTGCTGTGGGATGTGAGGAC